>CM076581.1:1641059260-1641353350 GCA_034641835.2 Pinus albicaulis | reverse complement strand
GCCCAAGTGGAATAGGCAGGTGGCCACCAATATCCACCTAGATCATTCCTCCCCCCTTAGGAAGCAATGGTCCCCATTGCGTTAAGTTCCTCCATGAGATGAGGAAATTTCTGCTGAACTTGGTCCCTGGTGAACCACTTTCCTTGGTGCAGGAGTTGGCCAGCTTTGACAACCCGATATAGTTGGATATTCTGTTGGAAATTGTTCTTGATTTGCATGTCCATGATACAATCTGTGGTGGCCTATTCCATGCAGTCTGGGTTTAACTCTATTGGTGTGAGTTGTTCTGCAATGTCTGAGGTGTCCAGTAGAGGTGGGAAGTAAGGACGAAGGCGATCCACATTGAAGACTGGGTGCAGACCAAGGAATGGAGGAATACTAAGCTCGAAGGCATTGTTCCCTACAGCCTTGGTGATGGTGTATGGCCCGTATCGGAGCGGGCGAAGCTTGCGGTGGGGTCCAGTGAGGCGCTCCTTCTGCAAATGTAGCCATACTTTGTCGCCCACCCGGAAGTTGTGTGGCACCCGGTGTTGATCATGGCGTTGCTTGTACTTGGCATTGGCTCTGTCCAATATATCATGAACCTGTTGGCGGATGTGTTGAATGCGCTCAATGAAGCTACTTGCTTTGTCAACTTCAGACTGGACATGAGCTGAATTGGCCTGAGCAGCTGCAAATGGCATGGCTACGTCAATGGGACATAGTGGCTGGAATCCCAAGCCCACCCGAAAGGGGCTATGGCCGATTGAACTGTGGAGAGCCCGATTATAACTATGTTGTACATAAGGGAGGCTCTCGTCCCATGTGCGTGGATGCTTTGAATTGTACATGCGCAGAATGTGTACAATCATTCTGTTAACGACCTCTGTCTGGCCATCTGTTTGGGGATGGAAAGCTGTGGACTTGGTGAGCTTGGTATCCAACATTGACTAGAGGCTGGACCAAAATGTGCTGAGGAATCTGCTATCCCGATCTGATATGATAGACTGTGGGATCCCAAAGTGCACCCACACTCGTTCAAAGAAGAGTTTAGCAGTGGCTTCTGCTGTGATATTCTTCTTGCAAGCCGCCATAATGGCCATCTTCGAGAATCTGTCAACGACCACAAAAACACAGTCATTTCCCTGCTTAGTAGAAGGCAGGCCCGACATGTAATCCATGGAGATGAATTCCCAAGGTCGACTAGGGGTAGGTAGAGGAGTATATAGGCCTTGCTTCTTGATGGTCGGTTTGGCAATGGCACAAGCAGTGCAGGATCTGATGTGCTTCTCGACATCCTTTCGAAGGTTCGGCCAATAGAAATACTTCTGTAGTATTGCTACTGTTTTCTCGACCTCGAAATGCCCAACGACTCGACTGTAGTGTGCTTCCCATATCATCTTGGCACGCTCGCTTGAAGGAACACAAAGGTGTCCCAGGTGACATAAAAGTGCATCTTGGAGGTGAAAATTTGGAACTTGCGTAACCCCCAAGAGTGCCTTGTAAGTGTGGCTGAATTCTGGGTCACTCTAATAGAGAAGCGGCCAATCAGAAGTCTCGTGCCCATAAGAGTTGAGCACGATGGTGAGCGCCACGATCGGTGGTCGGCTGAGGCAGTCTGCAACATTATTGGTGCTACCCTTCTTGTACTTGATGTTCAAATGAAATTGTTGCAGATATGTGGACCACTTCTGATGGCGATCATTCTACAACTTCCCTTGCGTCTGTATGAACTGCAGGGGCTGGTGGTCTATGTGGATGATTGTTTCCTTCCCCAAAATGTAATGCTTCCATTGTCGACAAGCTTGCACAATGGAATACATTTCTTTATCATAGGTGGGATACTTGCGAACTGTCTCAGACAATGTCTCACTGTGATATGCCACTGGATGTCCCTGTTGAGTAAGAACTGCCCCAATAGCATAGTCAGAGGCATCTTTCTCGATCTCAAATGGCTGCTGCAAGTCTGGTAAGGTGAGCACTGGGGCAGAACAGAGGCGATTTTTCAATTCTTTGAACACCTTCTGTTGAGGTTCCGACCAAAAGAATTTTGCTCTCGCTCCTCCTTTGGTGACTTGACTCAAGGGCCAAGTGATATGAGAGAATCCCAACACAAATCTACGGTAGAAATTAGCAAGACCCAGAAAGCTGCGAAGCTCTGTTATAGTAGTCGGGGCTGGCCAATCCCGAATGACTTGGATCTTGGCTGGATCCACATGCACCCCCTTTCATCAATAATTTATCCCAGATATTGAACCTGGGTCATGCCAAACGTGCACTTCTCCAAAATGGCACACAACCTGTGTTGCCGCAGTGTTTGGAGGACTTGTCGGATGTGATGAAGGTGCTCTTCCCAAGTCTTGCTGAAGATCAGAATGTCATCCAAGTACACCACTACGAATGAGTTGGTGAATGGCCGCAATATGTCGTCCATCATCCTCATGAAGGTTGCGGGAGCATTCGTCAGCCCGAAAGGCATGACCAGCCATTCAAAAAGGCCTTCCTTGGCTTTGAAGGCAGTCTTCCACACATCAGAGGGTTCAATTGGTACCTGGTGATACCCAGACTTCAGGTCAATCTTGCTAAAATATTTTGCACCTTTGAGTTGGTCTAGAAGGTCATCAATCCGTGGGATTGGGTACCTATTCCGGACAGTGATCTTGTTCAGTGCCCGATAGTCAATACAGAGTCTCCACGTCCCATCCTTCTTCTGTACCAACACGATCGGGCTCCCACAGGGCAATGAACTTGGTCTGATGTGACCTTTCTGCAACAGCTCCTGAATCTGCCTCTTGATTTCATCATTCTCTAGAACAGAGCGCCGATAGATCGGTCCATTAGGTAGCGGCGCACCTGGGGTCAGATCAATCGGGTGCTTGACCTGACAGTGTAGAGGAACCCCTGTGGGTGAGGTGAATATGTCTGCGTACTCCTCCACAACCTTATCCATCTGTTGTTTTTGTGCAGAGGAGCCCTGTCTGGAGGTCGTGGCCACAGTCTTCTTCTTGCCCTGGGGGCGGATCATCAGGAAAACGAATTTCCTGGTTTGGGAAATGAGCTTACTGCATTGTTTTGCAGTAACCAAAGAGATAGCGACAGGAGGTGGCACCTCTGGTATCCTGTACAACTTATTTCCCAAAGTAACAATAATAGCACGAGGTCGAGACTCATACACAGCATGACGCTTCCACAAGTATGGTTGTCCTAATAATACATCAGAAACATCAATAGGAGCAACGTCACATAATACCTCATCCGTGAAGGGCTTGATGCTATAGGGGAGGCGACACTGCCGGCTGACGCGGAGATCTCGTCCTTGGTGAAGCCACCCGATGGTGTATGGATGTGGGTGAGCTGTGGTCGGCAAGCCCAACCGCTTCACGGCGTCTGCTGAAATGAGGTTCTTTTGGCTCCCATTGTCAACAATGAACTATACCGGGGAGCCCTTTACCCACATCTGGGAGTGGAAGAGACGTTCCTCCTCCTCTGGATCTTCCGGTTCCTCCTTTTGGATCTTTGTAGTGGCAATAGTGGCGTTGGGCTCCGCATCAATAATCTGTTTCCCTTTTTCATTCGCCTTTTCAGGTTCTGATTCAGAGTCAGAGCATGCATCTGACTCAGAAGCCCTCATCTCGGCCACTAGCGACTGCTTGGCCCCACACTCACTTGTGTTGTGAGTGGAGCTCTTATGGAACTCACACCACTTTCCTGTGTCCTTCTTTGGCTTTACGGTGTTGTTCTTTTCTTGTGGCTTTGACGGGTTGTCTTTAGCCACCATGCTCTGTCCTTTGTTCTGCGGTTTGGAAGCACCTTTTCCTTGCTTTTGATTCGCAGATCCAAAGTCTCGCTTCTTCTGTTTGAATTTCTGCTCAATCTTGGCAGCATACCGGTATGCCGTACCAAGCGAGGAGATGTCGAGGAACTCCATTTCCTCCTGAATGTATCTATGTAGACAACTGCGATACTTTAGCACCAAATGTTTCTCTGAATCTTTGATACCCAACTTTGTGCGCAGGGTATGGAACAGATTCGTCAGCTCGTGCACATCTTGATCCCTTTGTTGTCGCAGCGTGGTCCATTGTATGTACTTGTCTTCATCGGTGAGTTTTGAACCAATAACCTGTTCAAAACTGAGCTAGATTGTGAGTAACTTTATGAGAAAGTACTGAGTACTTGTGAGGAGTATTGTACTGAGTTTGTTACTTGATTTCTCCATTATAATATACACAATAGCTATGGGGTTTTCAGCTATAAGCTTTCCCCATACATACTGTGTTAATGTGTATGATGATTTGATGTGTTATCGCTTGATTTTATTTCTGCATGTGTGATGATCTGAGTTGAGTTGAGTGGAAGAGATTATGTGTTGTGTATGAAGTTCAAATAGAATGTGACCAGGATAGTCTAGGTGGATAATTAATCATTATTCAGCAAATTTCTACAAAGCTTTCCATTACTACCTTGGGCATTAGATTGTGTGAAGCTCCAGAATCTAACATGGCATTGTGTAGAATTTTATCGTTTATGTTCAAACTAACATAGAAGGGAGGGACTGGTCCTTCTTGATATTTTCCTTCAACCTCTGGGCCAAACAACAGTTCAGGTTTGTCATCTGTCAAATTTAAGGTGCCAATATCACTTCCTAAGTTTAAAGCTTTCAAAACTTGGTTTTTGTACACTTCTTGGGTTACTAGTTCAGCTAGGGGGATGGTGATTTTTATCTTAGCAATCTCTCCCTTGAGGTTGAAAGGAATAATTGACTTGTTAATATTTACATATGTTTTTTCAATTGAATTCTTTTCAGCAGCTTTGATTTGTTGAACCTTGTTTGGACTAGTGATAGGAATAGTTTTATTAGGACCACTAGCTGAAGTGCTAGGGGTACTTTGCTCAACATTTGGCTGGATTCCCTTGTCTTTGTTTAAATCTGGTTTTCTGGCCAAAATGTTGGTTTTTTCTGCTGTCTTTTTGGGCTGGCTTTCCGTATTTTTCTTGACAGCAGTGCTAGTATTCTTATCTTTTGAATTCTCTATACTTCCCTTGCTTCTAAGATCATACTGTTTATGTACCTCCATGATTGCATTTTCAAAACCCAATTTATAGTCATCAGAATCTTCATAGGTGTTTGTATTTTGATCATTAGAGAAGAAACCTTGTTCTTCCTCAGTGAGGAAAACATCATCCCCACTGTCTGATCCAATCGAGTTTACATGTGATTCTTCCAACCTTTCCAACTCCCTGTCTTCCTCATATTGATCTACATAGTTCTGTTGAAAGGGAGGTCTAATTTGTTGGTCACTTTCTTTTTTCTTATCTTGATTGTTATCTCTTCTATAACTCTAATTTCTATTCCTGTTTTGATTGTTTTGAAGTGTAATCTGGTTTTGATTTGCTTGTGCTTTCTTAATTATGCTCATCTCTTTCATCATTTCTTCCAACATTCTCTCCATTTTTGAGCTTGAAGTAGAAGGGGGGGATTCCTCTTTAAAAGATACTCTCTTCTCAGTTTTCATTCTTGCTCTATTTTCTATTAAGTTGACTTCCACAGAAAGAGCACCCCTTTGCATATCTTCGAGAGTTGCAAAATCTCTTTCTCTTAGTGAATAAGTCATGTCAGAGTCAAATCCTTCAGGAAACTTGTTTAGGGCCAAGCCTTGTGGAGGTTTTAGTTCTAGGGAAAGTGCATTATATACACTGTTAAATATAGTACAATAGGCTTGTACACTTTCCCCAGGGTTCCTACGGAGATTTTTGTAATCAGCAAGGACTTGGAGAGGATTTTTCTTTACTTCCCATTTGTTTAGGAACGTTTGATGGAAGGCTTGGAGATCATTAATACTACAGGGGGGCTAAACCTTTAAACCATTTTCTTACTTCTCCCCCTGAGCTCTGAGCGAATAATCTAAGCTTGACAGAATCATCATCGATCTCATTTCTATCAAAGTAGTCATCCGTCTTATCCACATGTTGTGATGTAATTACAACATTATTAGCATCATATAATGGAATTTTGGACTGATAGTCCTGTGGAAGATTGGCTAGTGGTACAGGAAGGACTAAGGGAGCATACCATGCTGCCATGATATGTGGTGGGGGTGGATTAACAAGCGGTGGATTGACAAGAGGAGGAGTGGGTTGAAGTGAAGTGGTTTGAACAGTGGATGAAGGGTAGATAGAAGTGAATGGAACAGCAATAGATTTCTAAGTTGATCTTAGATGAGAGACACCTAGGTTATGAAGGAAGTGTAAATCAGGAGGTGTTGTTTCTCTACTACTAGGATGTTCACTTGTCTTAGGAGATGAAAGTGAAGACTCAGAGTCTAGCTGATCTAAATCACCAAATGACCTAGTTCTAAAAGGATTCAATAAGTCAGTTTGTGATTGTTGTAGAGCTGAAAGATTTTCAGGGACTGAATTGGCTCTTAAGTGTGATCTGAAAACAGTTGAAGATTCTATCTTAGGAGACTTCCTAAGGATTCTTTCTGGGTTATCAACTATCTCAGGTGGATCAGGGTCAGGATGGGCTCTAGTGTGGATCTTTCTAGGAGCCACTATGGTTTTTTCTTAGACCCAAATAACAAGAAAATTTCAACCAAGTATGACAATATTTGAGAGGTTAACTGATCTGTTTACACAAATTTTAATCCTACAGTCCTCTAACTGGATTTGAATGATATTATAATGATAAGGGTTCTTCCCAGTGGAGTCTTAAGGTCTGTTCAGGATTGTGGAGTCGCCAGGTGGAAAGTTTAGAATGTTTTCTAAGAGGTACACTATCCACCTCAGTGTTTGTGAAATATCCTTTTGCAAGGATATTCTGAAACACAACAAACTCTAACCAGAGATTGACTGGGAGGGCATTCACCAGATATTTCACCTCAAAAAGAGGATGAGATCTGGAGGCTACCTGGCCCTTTCCAGACTCTGTCTAAGAGTATAGGGTAAAACACAACAAACGATAAGTGATATATAAGAATGAGTGTTTTACTACAAAGTGGAAGTTTTTAGCTCGTGAGGAGGTAAAAGGTTTTATGGTCCACTACCATGTTTATTATGAAGCCAAACTTGAAATGCTTTTGGGTTTTTCTGAGTTATTTTGGTTTTATAGGTTAAGAGAGTGTTCCAAGTCTGATTTTGCACTTAGCTAAGGTTTTCAAACAAACAGATTTGCTCTTATGGCTTGGTAACTGGTTCCTTCAAGGTTTGATAAGGGTTAAAAGGAATCCTAAGGGTTACTTAGTTTGTCACTGATTCAATTAAGTCCTATCATGATTACCATTTGTTAGGTAGTGCTTGAAGAAAGTTACTTATGTTATACTGGACCTAAAAAGTTTGAGGAAGGGTTTTCAAACCACTAATTCTCACTAGGTCCCACCGTGATCGCCATTATGTTGGTGGCGATGAGGTGGCTAATAATCACTGGATATTTTTGAAAATAAGGGATTTCTGAGCCCTAAGAAGTACTTAAATTGTTGCTAACTCAGAAGTGTCCCACCGTGTTCGCCATTATGTTGGTGTCCCGTGTTTTGACAGTTTGGCAAATCAAAAGACAAGGAAAAATCAGAACCAATCTTTAGAGTTCCATGATCTAGTCCTCCTGTTCTCAGAGAGGGATCTCTCAAATATTTGTTTGCAAAGGTTTATCTTGTGTGCTTTGATTATGGATTTTAGACTAGTTATTGAGTGCAGATGTTTGTTTGGTTGGATTGAGTTGATACAACAGAACATGAATAGGTCTACGAAAGATAGATAGAAAGAGGAAATATCTAGTTCATTGGGAAATGGATTCAAAATAAGGTCATGACAAACTCTTCAAGGGATATGGGATATCAAAGGGAAAATCTAACTTGGCCGCAGGATCCTTTTGTTTTTGGAGTGAGATGGAAATTAATGATTTGGAAAGAGAAGTTTAATTCTCAACAAAGGGAACTTAAAAACATAACTTAACAATAAAGAGATATTTGGTAGACAGGGTTAACCATAAATTCTACAAACATTCTTTAAGAAAATAATGACTTCAAGATAACTTTTAAAATGAAATCTAAGATTCAAGGAACTCTCTATTTCCTCAAAGATTTTATTTTAAAGGACTTAGAAAACATAAAAGTTTCACTGATAATTGCATTCATAGAAGAGGGAACACCTAAATAACATCTATTCTTACAACTATAAAGACCTTCAAAACAACTGTTCAAGAAATGGCAAAGGGCAAGATCAAAACCGACCTCTTTGATTAACTTAAAACAATGGTACTTCAAAGGGAGACTTCAATAACAGCTTTCAAGTGATAGCAGACAAGCAGGGAGAACCATAAATCATGCTGAAACCAACTATTTGAGCTATTAAGGAAATAAACAAGCATGAAGACTAAAGAGAGAGATTAAAGACTCTAAAATAATTCAGCAGAAGAAAACATAAAACAGTGAAGGATGAACAAGTCTAAGGTGCTTCCAGGAGTCATTTCTTAGCCTAAACATTTCAACCTACTGTAGTAAGAAATTATGGAACATAATGAAAACAGGAGAAAACATTAGACAGTTCAGAATACTTCACCAACAGCCAAGCTCATGGATCCAATGATAGAGCCTTCTCAAGAACAAGCATGCAACAACATCATCAAGACATCCAAGACTTCAATTTGTTTTTCAACTTCAACAGACTTGTATATTTATTCAGAGAATTTCAGTGTTACAACTTGTAATCAAACAACAACCAACACTCACTCATCTTTTGCTGTAGTATATATAGAAGGATGAGGAGGTGAGATCTTATAAAAGATCTCAATTACAATTAATACAAAATTAAATGGCTCATTGGCCTTCGAGGGGCTCAATGAGGAGACTTACATACATATCCTCTATATTAAATTATTTACATAATGATTTCAAGCTTGGTAGGAGTTTTGTTGACCTTTGAGGCACTGCGTGGCGTCAAAGTAACTCTGCAGATATTCTTTGAATTTAATTTCCTGGCAGAAATAACTCTTCAGCTGCGTTGAGGTGGAATATCTGATCCTGATCAATAAATTCGGCTCCTGATTGAATACTTTGAGGCGCAGGTGGTGCCGTGGTAGCTCGAGGGATCAATTTTCCTCAATTTGTGGCGGTGGAGGGTTACCTGATAAAACACTTTAGGTTTTCATTTAAACTATGTTTTAGATTGGGGATTAGGATTTTCATAACAATCTTAACCGTAATCCCCATAAAACTATCTTCAGTCATCATTCTGTTGCGCTTTGTCTTCTGCAACTGATACTCTTTCTCTGCGCTGCATTGATGTTTTTCAGGTTTAACAGGGGCATACGGCACCAAAGGCTCATGAAACCTTGCTGAAAAACGTGTATCTATACCCTGTGGACGATTTCTCTGATGTACTCGAAGGCCGGAGGATCGTCATCCTCAGCCTACGAAATTTCTTCATTTAAGCGGAAAAATATTAAACCCTGCAAAAACAAACAAATGTTACAAAATACTGCGTTTATAGGTCAATTTGCATCGAAGGATGTGCGGAGGAAGCAGGGCCGTTGGATGGCATCATCCAACGGTCAGGATTTAATATTAGAATGGTCGAAAAAGCATGGGGGAAGGAGGATTAGATCAAAGCCATCGATTCGCGCTGAGATCGACGGTCGAGGATGATTGCGGGGGGTTTGGGTGTACGGAGGAAAAATCTTGGGGGTATGCCCCCGCAGTGAAATTGCGTCGTTGATCTAGATCAATTTGGATGGTCAAGATGGAATCAGGGGATGTTGAAAGTCAAACGGAGGGGAATTGTTGACTGGGAAACGGAAACGGGCGATGAAATATGGGTCGTCGATCTGCAGATCATATCAATGGTGGAAACACGATTTTCGTTGTACAATAGCTTGGTTATCGAGCGGGCACTTTGGTTATCCATCGGACACTTTCGAAGAGCGATAGTCGTTGGATGAGTGGGCCTAGATCGGACGGCGGAGATTAATTTCGATCAGCATCATGGTCCGAGCTATAACGCGCGATGGACGACGGTTGCACGGTGGTTTTCAAATCATACAAGGGACACGCGTCCACCGTTGTATGGAATCGCTGGACGTTGGGGAAAAACCGCCATCCGCCGAAGAGTGGTGCGATGGAAACCACGCGGTTTTGGGAAACAACGCATGGATGGGGGGGGGTCCACAGGAAAGCGCGCTTCGCACCGTCCGATCTATGGAGAAAATTAATGCTGGAGATTGCTCCATAATTTACACGGGCAGGTTTTTAATAAAAAATAATAAAACGACGAGTTTTATTAAAATCAAAGGTTTTATATGTTCCGGCGGGGAAATATAATTTGAAATGCATAAGCGCCTAACTGTTTTAGCAGTTGGTTCTGGCGCTCGGGCTTATGGACGGAAAGGTTAAAAAATTTAAGCCCGAGGGGGCTTAAGTTTCATACATAAAAATATGTATTTTTCGTGGTTTTTTAATGGTTTTTGAAGGAAATGAAGGTTCCGGTAAGGCTAAGAAGGGGTCTTAGACCTTATAAAATGGATTTTATGAAAGGGAAAAAGGAAGAGTTATGAAATTGTGGGGTTTTCATGGAAAATGGGGGGATAGAAAAAGAGGTTAATTTGGAAGAAAAGGAAGGGAAAAATGGATTTGCAGTAGTATTTTGGCTTTGGAAATCAGCAGGATTCTAAGTTCTGAAGGGAAACAGTAGTGAATATTACCCAAGGATAGGATTTTATCAAAAGTCTTCAAGTATCAGCAATTTTAGTAATGAAATTGTTTCTTGAAGGCTATCCAACATCATTTAGCCACCATCTGATATGACAGAATTTTAAGGGTGGCTAACACGTACTATGACTAGCACCATCAGCATATCCAACAAATGGTTCCGAAGATTTAGACATCTACCATAAAATGTAAAGCGAATTACTAACGTTAAGAAAAAACTAAAAACAAATTAAGATAGTGAATGCAAATCAAAAGCATATATACAATATAATACAAAAAATTACTACGCTCATGATTAAGCATAGTAAAATTTCAAATAAAACCCATTTCTAGGTTGTGCCAATGGAATTCCATCGTAATCAACTAACTCCTAGGAACCCTTAGCAAGAACTCTTTTGAAAACAGAGGGGCCATGCCACAATGGCTCGAATTTCCCTATACCTATTACATCAGCTTCTTGATCATAAATAAGGACCAAGTCACCCTCTGAGTAGATGCAAGGCTGGACGTTTTTGTCATATTGCGCCTTTATACGTCTCTTATGCGCTTCGTTGGCTAATTGGGCTTCACGACATGTTTCATCTAGATGGATGAGGTTAAGGAGACCCGCTTCTTCTTCTGAGGTGTCAAGTAACAAGTCTATCACGAGTTTTAACAATGATATTTCGCATTGGATTGGTAAGATAGCTTCCAGACCATACACCAATTGAAAAGGAGTAAATCTGGTTGCATTTCTCACTGAGGTTCGATACGCCCACAAGGTGCAGTACAGGATCGAGTGCCAGTTCCTTTTATGGACTCCTATCATTCGTTGAAGCATTCTTTTAAGAATTTTGTTAATAGCTTCAACTTGTCCATTTGATTGTGGATAATAAGAAGTAGAATTATCATGTGACAATCCTAACTTGGTAGTCAATTTCGACATCATATGGTTGCGAAAATTCTTCCCATGATCCATAACTATAGCCTGTGGGACCCCAAACCATGCAATAACATGGTTGAAGAAAAACAATGCAGTTGTTTGTCCTGTGTTATTAAATGTAGGCATCGCTTCGGCCCATTTGGTAAAATAGTCGACTGCGACAATAATATAACCATCCCCCCCAGAAGAAGGAGGGTTACAGGTCATGAAGTCAATACCCCATTTCATAAATGGTCCAGCAGAGACAACAAGATGCATTGGCGTTGGCAGTTTACGGATTTTACGATAAAAAATCTAGCATGCATGACAAATTCTGACTGCGAGGATGCAATCTCGAAAAATTGTAGGCCAAAAGGAACCATCATGGAGTATCTTCTACATGGTAGCATATCCAAATACTTTTCCGCCACAAGCCCTAGCATGACAACCATTTAACACTTTTTTGGACTCCTCATGAGTGAGGCACCTCCTTAAAATGGTATCGACACCACGACGATAAAGTGTATCGTTGACGATAAAATAATATTTGGCTTGGTATCGAATACATCGCTGATCAGAGCGAGAGGTATTAGGTCGAAAATTTTGGGTTTGGAGATAAATGATGAAATCCCCATACCAAGGATCAGATGATCCAATTAGAAATAGGGACTCGTTTGGAATAGATGGTTCCAATGTAGTAGCAGTACTATCAGAGGGAAGGTCACAGAGAAGCTCAGCTAAAACTAAATACTTCTTTGACTTGGATTTGATGAATTCCAAATCAAATTCCTGCAAAATGACAATCCATTTTGAATATTCCCCCCCCAACAATTGACGTGATAAGATATAAGTCATGGGGTTGCAATCCGAAACTATTGTTGTTTTTCGGAGTGGGATATAATGGCGAAATATTTGGACAACTTGAATAGCTTCCAAGGCAATATTTTCCACGTACGAGTACTTAATTTCTGTATCATTGAGATTATGACTCAAATAATAGATTGGATGTTCAATTCCATCTTCTACTTGGACCAAAACCATAGTGATGGTTGTTTCAGCCGCGACGATATATAGGAAATAATCATTTTGATAATTAGGAGGATACATTAATGACGCTCGGATAATATGGTCCTTGACAGCATCAAAAGAAGCTTGCACAACTTGGTCCCAATGGAAGGGAACCCCCTTTTTCAATAATCTAGTAAATCCTTTAGCCATTTTGGCGTAGTTTCGAATGAACCTTCTCAGGAAGTTAGCCTTTCCTTGAAGTTTCTATATCTGAAGTAAGTTTGATGGTGCAAGCAAATCAAGAATGGCCTGTACCTTCAGTGGGTCTATTCGAATTCCTTATTTTGAGACTACCAATCCGAGCAATTGATCAGGACCAACACAAAACACACATTTATGTGGATTGAGGCGTATCTTGTAGTATCGACAGCATAAGAAAATGGCTCTCAATTAATGCATCGGGTGATCAATCTGATTTCATGAATGCGCTGGTAAATCATCTAGATATGGTTGAACAGTGTGCTTGATGTCATTGAAAGCATAATCCATTGCTCTCTGAAAAGTTGCCCCAGTGTTCTTTAAACCAAATGGTAGTTTCCTATATGCGAATGTGCCCCAAGGACAGATGAATGATGTCTTATGTTGGTCATATGGGCAGATATTGATTTGATTGTAGTTGGAAATTCCATCCATGAATGAGAATATTTCGCATCCAGCAAAATGGTCAATAATCTGGTCGATAAAGGGATTAGGATAGTTGTCTTTTGGACAAGCATGATTGACATCCCGATAATCGACGCACACTCTAATGGTTCCTTATTTTTTCATAACAGGAATGATATTTGAAACCCACTCAGTTAGCGGAACAGGGTAAATGAAACCATCACACAAACGTTTTTCAACTTCTGCTTTGATGGCAACAACTTTCTTTGGATGAACAAGACGAAGCCGTTGACACACCGGTTTGACATCAGGATGCATATTAATAGTGTGTTCAGCTATACTAGTATCTATGTCTGGCATTTCCTCGTAAGACCAAGCAAATACGTCATGAAATTCACGAAAAAGAGAGCGATATGAATCAAGTTCTGATGGAGAACAAGATACACCGACATGAATATTTTCTACAATGCCAAGTTTGGTCGAAATATCGATAGAAATCGTTTCTTTGATATTTGATAAATTTCGCTCAGAGTCAATTTCATTAATAGGTAAAGAATTCGAAAAGAAATTTTTTATGGATGGATGATATAGTTCACTGAGATTTTTTTCTTCATAATCAGAAAGATGGGAACGATGATGATAATCTTCCCATGGTTCTCGTTCTGACATCATAGCTTCCAAAATATTTTCATCTGTCAAAATTTTTGAGGAAAATGGATCAGATGGAGTACCAAAATCTAAGGAACGATCAACCCAAACACTCAGTGACGTTGATTTCAGATTTTCCGCCCAAGCCAAATAGATTGATTTCTATCCTAGCTCAATAGGGCTGGGTGGTAAAACATCATCCAATGTAGAAATATTAGAATCACCCGTACTCTCCCTTAAGCCAGATAGAGTGGAAGAGATCATGTAGCAGGTCTCTATACTTACAATTTCTGCCGACGTCACGGGCGGTAGTAATGCAAAGGTTCCCATAAGAGTGGAATATTTTAAGAGTCCTACACCAATGTTCTGAATTTCTAGTTGGGGTAAGTGAACAAACAGAATTCTCTCAGTTACCTACGAAGCAGAGGAAAAGAAGGATAATTGATTGATGACTGTGATTGGACCTTTATGTGGAAAGGAAATCATTCTAAAGTATGTAGAAACAATGGTATTTTATTGCATATACCCATGGTATTCCAAGTAAAATACTATATTCAAGGGGTCTGTCAACAACCTCGACGTCAATATTTATTTATTTTCCCCCTAATTCAACATGCAAGTTATTGATAATACCACAAGTTTTATATGTTCTTCCATCAAAATCCTTCAATGTCGTTGATGATTGTGATAATCGCGGTAAGCCAAGTGACTTCCAATAGTTTAGAGACATAATGCACGTAGATTCTCCCTCATCAATAATAGTGTGATGAACAAGGTGATTGAGAACATTTACTTGTATGGAGAATGCCAATTCTGCTGGTAATTGCGGCACATAGCCCATATGATTAAATACGACAAGATTAGAATCAGTCGGATCAATTCTACCAATGGCTAACAATAAAGCCTGCTTCTGGGAGGGAAAATTTTGCAATACCTCAAGATCAGACATAGCTGAAGGGGATTGAGCCAAATCTTCAACTATATTATAATTTTGTGCAGCTCTTTCTCAAGGATTATATGTCGATTTATGAATTACTCCCTTCGGTGGCTTAATTGTCAATTCAGGAATAGCAGTAGGTGGTACTGATTCATTAGATGGATTCGTTGTCGAGGTAGTAGATTGATCAGTGGCTGGACTACCATAGTATTTATTCCGCATTGATACCAAAATATCTTGTGAAGGTTTTGTGGTGGATAACATTAACACTTGGGAACTAGGAGCTGGATCTGTAGCAACCAAATTAGTGTCCGGATTTGGGAATGGGTCTGTCAACACAGCTGGTGCATGGGAAGTCTTGATGATTTTTGAGACTTCAGCATGCTGAGGACAATCCCTAACAAAGTGTTCCTCATTATAGATTATGCATGGATAATGAGGTTTCCATGGTCCAGATGGTTGATCATATGATCTTTCCTGCGGGTTAGAAGTTTTATTTTTCTTTGATTTCCCCTTTTTCTTACCTCCTGGTTGCTTGTCACTTTTTCCTTTGTCAAATGACACGGCATTAATTTCAAAAGTAGGAGCAGGATCAGATGCAGTAGCGTGGTGTGTGTTTGCAGTGCCTATCAAGCCATCTCTAGCATGAGAATCCTTTATTTGAGGAGGAACATTGAAATTATATTGTGACGCGTTAGGAATTTTTTCATAGAGCGTGCCAGACTAAGTATAAATCAAGTCTAAGTATTGGGCACGAGCGATAACTTTCTCTTCTGTGACGACGCCACCTTTAGCCACATCCTCAGTTATAGATGGTAACAGGGACTTAATGAACCTTTCAGCAAGGAGCTGATCGGGAAAAAATGTCTTAACCATTCGTCGACGGTGATGCTACTCATGAATATGATCAGAAGTGTGAGTAGCATTAGTCTGATTGAATTTGGTCAAGAGTTCCATTCCAGTTTTGTATCTGATCGGTAAATGGAAATGGGTCAAAAAGACAGTAGCTAAAGCAGTGAAATTTTTGAAAGAAACTCTAGGTAACTCAATGTAACATTTTGCAGCCAGACCTGTGAGCATACGCTGGAAAAGACGTAGTCGAACAGAATCATCATTCAGGGAATTTGATGAAAACCATAACTGATAAGTCATGACATGAGTTGACAGATCTTCTCCAGGGTTTCCATTGAATTTAGGAATATCGGAGGGTAATTTATGAGGTATCATCAGCCACCAAGGAGCATAATTTATAGGATCATTGGTTAACTGGTTTAAATATGGTAATTCCAAGGTTGCAACAAAAAGAAATTGTCGATTAAAGTCAGGTTGAGCATAGCCAGGGTAAGATGGAATTGCTTGGGAAACAGGTCTTTGAGCACCAACATACGGAATTTGTGGTTGGTAACCCAGATAGGGGTTGTTTTTCATAGCAAACGCTTGAGGATTTTGTTGACCAAAACTTGGATATGTTACTTATCGAAATGAAGTTTGAGGCATTTGTGCTTGTGGCTACCAAGGGGTCTGTCCACGAATGTTATAACCCAAATTAGAATAACTTAGATTCAGTTGATATGTATAACCAGGTTGCGTTTGTGACATCCCATAAAATGGTACACCAGCTTGTGAATAAATGATTCCTGATACAGGTTGTTGTAAATTAACCAAAGGATTTTGAGTCTGTGGACCCAACATTTGATGATATTGAGTTGAAGAACCCACCAAATAAGGTTGATGTACAATATTTTGATTTTGTAACATGGGTATAGATGTATTAACAAGTGGTAATGAAATGGGTGTAACAAGCTGAACAGGTTGATACGAGTGTACAACCATTTGTGGTTGGATAGGCAGAGTGGGTTGCCATTGACAAACATTCATGTCAACATTAGTTTGACCAAAAAGTAACTGAGCACTGTCATATTGGGTGACCAAAGTTTGCCCCCTAGCATAAGGAGGATAATAAGATGGAAAATAATTTTCTCCAAATGCTGGGAGTCCAGTTGATATGGTACTTAAAGGAATTGACCCAAAAGGACCGACTTGATATTTCCCTGATGATGTATGTAATGAATCAAGTCATTCAGTACTAACGATAGGACTACCAGCTAAAACACCGGATGATGACATTGGAAAAGACCATGAACGTGAAGATGCACCAGAGAAAGTGCTAGACAATGATTTGTAACCTGTTGGGACCAAAGGGCCACCGTGCAAATATGGCTCTGGTGACGTAGTGAAAATTGACGGAGTAGCGAGTGTAGGAGCTGACATAATTGGAACAGCATACCCAACCGAAGATGTTGGTTCAGATATGGTTGTTTTACCAAATATATACCCTCGAAAATTGACAGGAGATTGAATGGCAACAGGATCAACAAAATAAGATGGAAATGATTGAGGAAAATACTGGTATAGGTAAAGGTCCTCCCCAAAATGGGTTGGAGTTAAAGGTGTATCGTCTTGTGGGATTTCTTCAATCGCAATTAAACTAGGAGGAAAAACTTTACCATCAGACCCAAAATATATTTCAGACGGTTGACTGTGTGATATAGGAGTTTCAATAGCTACAGAACTTTGTGGGATGACCAAGGTAGGAACAACTTCCGGTTGTTTGACTTTAGGATTCAGATGTTCTGGAAAAGAAGAGACAGGATCTGGATCAATTTTTTATTGAACAACGTCGGGTCCAGGAAGTATAGTCTCAGCGATTGAATGGATCGTGACCACGGTTAGCTGTGAAGACTCTGTTTCGACAACAGTAGACAAACTGAGATGTGTAGAAATAATTCGAGCTAACTCTGGTTTAAAATATGATGTTTCACCAGAGGTATGAATTGTACTTGATTCGGTAGATCGTGATTTCTTTCGCCTACCATAAGTAACTTCCAGTGGTAAAGGTGGTTTTAAAGATAATCTACGTGAACGATAGGGGATAGGATTTTGTTATTACAAAATTGCTGATTTATTTTATCCAAAAAAAATAAACAAAAATAGGGTAATGTTAGGCAAAAGGGTTTACCAAGAAACTGTGAACTGCAGAATACCTCTTGGCGAACCAAGAAGTACGGGCAGGTTAGCTCCCCGAATGTTGTGTTCGGTGTATCACAATTTGAAGGCAGTCGACTCGGTTCACTATGGATGGATAGCACCTAAACTTTGTCCTCCCAAATATAACCGAAGGTACGTGGAGGCCCAAGTCCATATTAGCGTTGTCTAATGCGAAACCGCACAATGAGAGCACCCCTTTATACTTATCGTACTGTAACACCGCCCGATACACCCGAAAGTACGTGGACGAGCTACGATATACTTACGTACGTGGAGTGAGGTATCACACTCGTAATGTATCGAAGACAAGTTAACGATAGATGCTATGTTTTACGATGCCGAAACACGTCTCTAGCCTAGACCTTCTAAATGTTATCATTATGGTTCCAATGCGTTGTTAAGTAAATTGAGATTAATTTTATGTTGATGTTTCTTAACAATTTTTCTTTCAAAGGTTCACCACGATGATGTGTATGAAATTCCTAAAATGCAAGCTAAGAATGATAAACAAACTTTCACTTTCAGCTTTTTAAATGAAAAACTTAGCTACTAAGGGAAGAGAGCAAATAATTTGTGAGCAAACAAATCAATGAACAAAAACAAATCAATGAATCACAAACTAAATGCAGATTTCATAATGTTCCTTTTGCAAAACACACATTATTCTACATGTAAATGCAAGTTTTTATTTTCAGTTTCCTTAATGTTATGAATGCAAAAAAGAAACTAGGTGCACTAAATCAACAATTCAAATGCTTTTTACTTTCGCGAAACGAAGAATACAAACGACAATTTCTCTTTTGAAGGAAAAATGAGGATTTCAACAACAAATTCTCCTATCAAGGAAATGAAGATTTTACAACAATTTCCTATTTCGAAAGAAAATTATTCTTAATGTGACCATAAAATTACATTGAAATCAACTTGTCAATGATAAAGAAATTTTTTTTAAAACAACATTGAAAAAAATTTCAGCCAAAGGAGGAAGAAGTATATAGAGTCACTGGTCAATTGAGCATCAAACTTTTCAGAACATAGCAGCAAACAAAAATGAAGCAAATTTCAAAGGAAAATTCAAGGGAATTTGTGTATTTTCAGGAGTCAACGCAGTCTCCAAGGGTAGACATTGCTCTGCAACGTAAGCTAGGAAGGGATACAATGCTCTGCAAAGCACTATGTCCAGTCTAAGGGTGCGTTGGGCGTAGTATACAAAGAAAAATACTACTGTTTAACTCACTGTCTTTGCAAATTAAGCTCTGAAAAGGTTTAATATTTATGTGTAACAACTACTGGGTGGATAAACAAAGAAAATCAGAGGCTTAAACACCTAGAACTAAGAGAAATTCTCCCCAGTGGCGTCGCCAATTTGTTGGGCCAGAATTGTGAATTACGGATAAATCACGCTTCCCTAGACAGGTGCTAGTCTAGAACAACAGGTGAAAGACTATATGACTATTTTCCTAACTCAGAATAGATACACAAAGAGGATTGGAGGCTTACTTGATCGGTCGCTTCCAAATGGCTCCTTCTGTCGCTTCTGTTGTAGCTTCAAATTCAAGTGGTTTGTGGGCTGAATGCTTCCTACAAGAAAGAACACTGAAACAATAGAAGATGCAATAATATAGATATCTATTCAAGCTAGTTAGCTAAATCAATAAATCATAAACCATATACATCAACCAAGATCTTGCAATATGGAAAATCAAAACCAATACAGATGCATATAGGGAAAAATAAGTAGTACTCTTTATTGGTGATAGAAGGAGAGGTTACAACCTAGTGATTGATTTGAAGTGACCTTCCAGCAACATCTTCACAAATCTAGCTCTCAATTGAAAATTCTCCAGCATTTCTCTACTCAAATTATTCCTCTCAAGAACTTAGATCTATGCTCAATTTACAGATGAACTGTAGGTTGTTTTGTAATCAATGACTTTCCAATAATAGGAAAAACATGTTTCCAGTCATGTAGATGTCAAATGGACACTTGGATCCGAAGCTTGACACATGTGAACTCTTCTAGAAGGCACTGGCCAAGTGGAGATTACAAAACAATGAGAATTTCGCTCCCAATGTGACCAACGCACCTGTGAATGTCGGGAAGTGCTTTGCAAATCAGCCTTGCATGGGGCTACCTGCATATGCAACGCACTTAGGCCCTTTAGAGCCTGCGTTGCTGAGCTCTCATATGCTATATAATAAGCTTCAAACCTTGGAAAAATTTTCTTGATGAAAGTCTTGCTTGATTTGTCTTGTTTCTTGTCTTAGGGCATGTAGCAACTGAAATGATAGGGAATGATAGACTCTTGATCATTGGTCCTGGAGATGATGCCCAGTTAACTAGGTCATTGGGAATGGTGCCCAAATTGACCTATAACAAGCCTAGGCCAACTTGGGTAGAGACTGATCTGGTTGATGCTAGTGATGTCCGACCATGAGGTGGAATTATAGGTTGAGGGTTGAAGTGGTTTGGCCTCTGGAATCCCTGGTTTGATTTTTGTTTGGTGTATTCCATGAGATCCCACATTCATGCTTGGAATATGGGGTAGAGGTGATTGGATGAAAGAGAGATTTGGTTTAGCCCAATCTACGGTCGGGTGGTATGTGGAAGTCCCTCACTTGGTTGGCATTCTCATATGTTAATAAGAGTTATTCTTCTATGATGATTCATGTATAATTTTTAGCAGTATGTTGGTGATATTATGGTTTGGTTGTCATGGCTTATGTATTGGTTATTTTATGGTTATATGTTGTTCATAGATGTGTATGTTCTATGGCTCGTCATGAATTGTTTAGCTATTGATCGATTAATGAACGTATGGAAAAATAAGTGGTGTTGTAGCTATGTGAAGAGGGCATAGGGACTTCTC
Source organism: Pinus albicaulis (assembly GCA_034641835.2). Taxonomy (NCBI): domain Eukaryota; kingdom Viridiplantae; phylum Streptophyta; class Pinopsida; order Pinales; family Pinaceae; genus Pinus; species Pinus albicaulis. The sequence goes on along the minus strand of CM076581.1, from coordinate 1,641,332,599 downwards.
ATCAATTCTCTGGTGAGATTATTGAATTAATGAACATATATGTATTTATAACCTACAAGTACTATGTACACAAAGTATTTGTATAAATGAGTAATTTGGACCTCCAACTTTCTGGGGTTATAACTTTGGTATACGATTTCCATTTGACTATCATATACCTCATTTTGAAAACCTCCATGAGGAGACGAAAACAAATTGGTGAATTAGGCTTGCACTTTTTCAGTCTCTCCATTTTCCTTGAAAATGGGGTTTAGGCCCTCAAAACAACCTCAAAAGTTTAGAACTTGGAAAACTACCAAAAATAGAAATTTGTATTAAATTTAAGGAAACGAACCTGAAATGAAATAGGGTTGGGTCAAATTTGGCTGATAGCAGTGTGATCATGTGTTGGTGGGTCTTTGTAGTCAGTTCTAGACATGTGGACCCCATTTTCCATAAGTGCATCTTGGAACTCGGGTCTCGCACAATAACTCTCATGTCATGTTTACTATGGTGAGCTTGTGGATTTGAGAAAATGTGGGAGGGGTGGTTACAATCAAGATATTTTATTTCTCATCACTTTGTCATGAAATTAGAAGTTAGGTACCAATGAACTCAACAAAATTTAGTGTTTAATGGTCATTATTTTTTAGGATCTTGAGACTATTCAATTATGAGAATCAATGGCTAATTTTATTTTCCTAATAAAAAATCATTTATTTATTATTTATTCTAGTATTTTATTCTATTGAAATTATTTTAGTTGTATTTATTTATTTTATTTTATTTGAAAACCAAACCTTTAGCATAAGTTCACACTCTGTACTTCAAATGATTTCATATGATTTCATAAGGAAATTTGCATAATAAATTGTGTCTGTTAAGAAGTGCTCTGGATATGAATGAAGCAATGGAAATAGTTTGTTCTCTTTGACTTTGTTTTCATTTAGTTACGATGATTTAATTTGTGGTATATTTTATTATTATTTTAGATTATAGATTTAGTTTTACTTTAAATTAGTTTATTGTGTGACTTTAAGTGTTTTGAAAGAGGCTCTGTAATCCAATATGGTAAAGACAGGTTTACTAAATCAAATATTTAAAAATAACATTAAAATTAAATAAATTAATTATTAATTATAATTACTAATAAAATGTTTTGGTGTTATCGAATTAAATTAAACTAAGTAAAAAATAATAAAATAAATAAGTATAGTTATAATTATAATAAATAATTAAATTGACTTAGATTTATTTTAAATTTTGATCGACCAAACATCTAGGGGAATCAAATCTTTTGATATGAAATCTCAATATTAAGTAGGTATGAATTAAGACGGATCTCAGCTAGTCTAGTTTTATTTAATTTAATTTAATGTTAATTTACTTTAGTTTAAATATTATGTTTATTTTATTTAATTTTTTATTAAATTACTTTAGTTTTTATTTTACTTTAGTTTGAGTTATTGTTGCTATATCTTTTAATATATTTTAAAATTCAAGTAAATAATTTTAGATTAGTTTTAATTTAATTTTTAGTTAGTTAAGTTTATTACTTTAAAGTTTATTTATTCTCTTAAGTTGAAGGAATTGACTGCATTGTCACCTTTGATTCTCTTTCCAAAATGAATTATGTCCACCTTGTCCTAGCCCTTGCTACCTCACATGGATGGGAGTTTTATCATATGGATGTTAAATACTCCCTATTGCATGGGGATCTATAAGAATAAATCTACATAGAAAAATGTCATGGATATGTTCAAAGTGATTTCGTCTTTGTTTTCCACCTTAAGAAATCTCTTTATGGTCTTTAAAAATCTCCTCGAGCTTGCAGGTATGCAAAAACATATAGCTTTCTTCTTGAAACTAGCTTTGTAGATGTCATTTTGACCCCACTATCTACACCAAGAAAGTAGGAAGTCATCTCATAATCTTGTTTCTTTATATTGATGACCTTATCCTCACTAGTAGTGGCACTAAACATTTAACCCATATGAATTCAAGCCTCAAGAAGAAGTTTAAAATGACTGACTTAGGATCTTTGCATTAATTCCTTGGCCTCAAACTCTTGAAAACTAAGGAAGAAGTTTCTCTTTTCCCATATAAGTATGCATGTTCCCCGATTGGGGTGTGAGGAGGCTCAATATCTATTGGGGGATGTATGACATGATTTAAAGGACTCTTGGCAGGGTCGAAGGGCAACCACCTCTCAGAATATGCATGTGTGTTAGCGTTAGTGGGGTGGTAGATGGTAATGGAATGATTAATACGATTAGGAATAGTGGTAAATATCATAAAGTCTAAGTGGAGAGAGAGGTTAACATCCTAAATGCATTTTTCCTGGTCTGGTGCGAGGTTTTAACCGTCATCTCAAGGTATTAAGCTCATACAGCTCAATTGGGTTAATGTCGTAGAATTCAGGGCGAGCTCTTGTTCCTCTAGTTAATGTCGCAGGTAACTGGGTATGTTTCCTCTTCTAATTATTTTCCCAAATGACTGTGGTTTATTTGGTCTGTTCTTCGTGAAAATGGAAAGACCACTCTCGGTAATTGGAATGTTGGTCAACTCCGTAAAGGGTATCTGGAAAATTGGCAAGTTTCTGTAGTTGCTATATTTTCTGTGTATGGTGTTTCTATGGTTATGTCTGCTTTATTTGGCATCTTATAGTCTCGAATGGGTATGTATGTTAGATTTTCGGTCCATTGCTGTGTAGAAAAGGTCTGTTTTGATGACAGCGAGGGATATTTTTTGGTTATGTCCATTCTGATCATAGAAACGAAAGCTCCCTTCTTGTATTTGTTTTATAATTTTTATGAGGTGACATGCAATGTTTTTAGGCTTGAGGAGCCAATATCTGTTATTTGGCTTCTGCATTGGCAGAATTCTCTTTTCATCTTTATATTTTATGGTAATTCTAAGCAAGCGGTGCTGAGCAGTGGTTCTCAATGGTGTTGGAAGCCTCCATGGATGACTTTCAGTTTTTCGACCAGGCTTTTGCCTAACAGTATTTGTTTCTTGCATCTTTTTAATGTATTTGTTTCAGGTACTTTTAATCAGTATTTTCTTTGTGGTCGCAGGCTCAACGACCATAATTGGTCATCGACCTTCCATTTTCGATGACCTGCTCAGGTTCTGGAAATTTTTGCAATTAGTAAAATGGTTTTTCCATCCCTTGGTTCTAGTATGTCTGGTAATGGAGGCTGGGTTCAGGGCAGGAAGAATGGAACTCGGGGTGGCATAGGGTCCTCCACAACTCAACCACCCAGGAGAAGTGGTCGCAGGATAGATGCGCAGGTAATACAGGAAGCGATTCAGGAATACAATGTCGGCACTCTAACCCAATTGAAACAATTGATTTCGTCATGGGAAGCTGAGCTCAACAACAAGCTGAAATTTAATTGCAGGTGGAGGATTGGCGACTTCTTGCCCTATATCCAGGTCATACCCATGGTCACACCACCCAATATAAAGAGGCAGTATATATCTATTGGATTATGAAGAATCTTATGGCTAAATCCATTCTGACTTCATCGGTTAATTCTGGTAAACCAGACCCTAGTCTACAAGACATTCAGAAGGAGTTGCAACTGATTCAATTCCAAATTCAATAACAAAATATGTGCCTTGGTTGTATTGAAAATCATAGCCCATGCCTCCCTCATTCAGAATTACCTGGTTCCAGTGCAAAGGACCCCACCCCTATGGAGTCCTCTGATGATAATTAGTGTTTAATTTTGTTATGGATTTTTAGGTTCACTGTATGTTGTATATGGATGATAATAAAAAATATTGTTGTTATATAGATGTAGATTAAAACAGGTTTTTAGAAATTCAGGCCTATAAGGCCATGTTTGATAGACTTAAAATTATGAGAGTTTGGATGGCTTATAATGCATTTCAGTGGCCAACAGACTTGGTTTCCCACTGGGCAGGTTGAGGACACATAACGTCTTTCATGATTATAACCTGATTTTGAAAATGAATGAATGAAGCGGACCTATGAAGCTTACAAAAAATCTCTAAGTATGCATGTGACCTTCTTCACCATTTTCACTCGGAAGATTGTAAACAACGACTTCCCCCTTCTAGTCTAGAGTCAAACTTACTTCCACTTGCACTACACTTGAAGTTGATGCCACTTTGTACTATTATATAGTTGGTAACCTCTTATATATGAGTAATACCCATCTTGATATATCCTTTTTTAATGGTATTGTTACCCTGTATATCAAAACACCACATGAAAGTCATTGCAAAGCAACAAAAAGGATACTTATTTGGGGTACAATTCAATTTGGGATACATTACAATTTAGGGGGGACTCCTTTGTTGGTTGGTTTCATTGATTTAGATCGGGTTTCCAACCCTGATGATCAAAATACTACTGCAGGTTATGTTTCAGTCTTGGTCCTAGAACCGTCACTTGCGCTTATAGAAACTAGTAGGTTATTGCTCTTTCTTTAGTAAAACAAATTATTGAACAGTGGTTAATGCAAGTCAGGAATTATTTTGGATTCAAAAATTCTCTTCAAAGTTTGGATTCTAGTAGCAACATCCACATGAAATTAAAATATGAAAACACCACATGAAAGTCATTGGAAAGTAGAAAAGGTGATACTTATTTGGGGTACAATTCGGTTTGGGAGACATTACAATTTAGGGGGACCTCCTTTGTTTGGTGGTTTCATTGATTTAGATTGGGTTGGAAACCTTGATGATCAAAATTCTACTGCAAGTTATGTTTTAGGTCTTGGTTTTGGACTTGTCACTTGGGGTTGGAGAAAGTAGTAGGCTATTGCTCTTTATTCAACAAAATAAATTTTTTGAGGAGTGATTAATGCAAGGCAAGAATTCTTGTGGATTCAACAAACCTATTTAAAGTTTGAATTCTAACACCAACATTCGACCACCCTCTAGTGTCATAATCAAAATGCCATTTAGCATGCCAAAGATCCAAATCATCATTAGCACAACAAACAAGTTGAGTTACCCATGCACTTCATAAAAAAATTCATTCATGATCGAGTTATTGAAGTGCACTATTCCCCTATAGATGATCAAGTTGTAGACATTTTCACAAAGTATCTTATAGAAGAAAATTTTTAAATCTCCAATATATGTTAGGAGTTCAAGAAGTTATCATTACGAGGGTATAATATCTAGAATGCCTAATTCCTTCTGCTAGTATGTTACCTTTGTAAATCCTTGAATCTCGTCCCAAGTTGTTCTTAAGGGGGGATTTTCAGATATTTACACACCTAGGAGTTAGTTAAGTTCCACTCGGAATAATGTGTCAATTAGGTAAAAGTGTGTTTCTTAGTGTATTTATTTAGTATGAAATAGTTTCATTTTAATCCAATGGATATAGAGTGATCTAATGACACATATTATCCTCAATGAAAACAACTATTGATTCATGTCTTAATACCTTATTGGTCCATGATCTTTGTTTAAAGGGAATGGAGGGTTATGGCTTATGATCGATTATGAGAAATATCTTGTATAAAATATTTTATTTTTCATTAATAATTTCTTCAAGCAGACTCTTTACCTAGAATTGTGGATTGTTTCCCTCTCGAAGGGATTTAACCACGTAAAAATACTAGCATAGTGATCTTTGATTTGGTTAAGTGAGTGGTTACTAAAGGTTCTAGTCATGTATGGAATACAATGTTTACCCAAATAATATAAAGATAAGTCTAAGAGTGTGCTTGAGAGAAGAGGGGGATATTTTTCCATCTTAGAGGTTTTTAAGCATGTAAAAGTACTAGCATAGTGATCTTTGATTTGGTTGTGTGAGTGGTTACTAAAAGTTTTCATTTTGTATGGAATACACTTTTTACCCTAAAAATATATGGATATGTCTATGAGTGTGCTTGCAAGAATAGGGGGACTTCCTAGAGTAAGATCCTTCAATATTTGAATTAGCAAGTGATCCTTTGAGAAACTATTTTTGAATATAGGAATAACTATAAGGATGGTTCTTATAACTAGAGATCTAGGAGGGAATTAATGTATGTGAGAATTGAAATTTTTTATTCATAGATATATTTCATCAAGAATATTTAATACGCTTAACTAGAAAAAGAAATTATTTTTAAGCAAGTATTCAAAAAAGATAAACTACAGAAAAATATATAAGGAGACAATGATATAACCTACTTAATATAGAAATTGCATTAATTGTTAAACACTTTAGATCTAAAAATATTATCACCTATACGATATCCAATAATAAGATAGAAAATCCCCTTTACTTGATAACAAAAAAATTACCCTTAAGGTAGTGTTGACAATGCTAGAAGTTGCAAACATACAAAGGCTCTCTCTGATATGAAGTCCCAAATAGACCTCACATAGTTTGGGATATGATCCCTATCCAGGAATTCGGCCTGACCACCATTATATTGATCTTAAAGATTATCCTTTGTTGCAATAAACAACACAAGAGAGTATGCACATAACTTTGAGATAATCAAGTGAGTTAGCTTTGTGAAACACTAATTACAATACATACAAAGATATTTCATGGATGGGAAGAGAGAGAGTGGGCCTTTAGAATAAAATTAATAGTATTATCCTAATAAAGACACACACGAGCATAGAAAGAATCATTAATTGACCTTTAAAATAGTTCACAAGATAACAACATGATATGGATTTATGCAGGAACGCAATGGAATACATAAATAACCATAAACATAGCAATACAGTGGAAATAAGGCTTCATTTTATTAATATCAAATCATAGAAATATGCTTACAAACATGATGGAAATAAGATAGATAGGGTGCTGGTAGTGAATCTCTGAGAAGAGATGTGGTGGCTACAGACCTCTCAATTGTGTTACAATGAGGCTCAAGGGTCTATTTATTATGGAGAAACACTAGAGAACTCTAAACGTCCAAAAACCTAAACCTGGGAGATGAAGCGCCAAAACTATGGGCCCCGTTTGGGTAAATTTTTGTTTCAACTTCTCAGGGACATAAATTCGGCATACTATCTTTGTTTGGGGCTTCAAAACGGCTCCGGAAGTTTAGGACCCGAAAAACTGCTAAAAATAGTAAGTTGTGAAAAAATTGAAAGGGACAATGGTGGGGCCCCAAGTGGAATAGGTAGGTGGCCACCAATATCTACCGAGATAATTCCTCCCCCCTTAGGAAGCAATGGTCCCCATTGCATTGAGTTCCTCCATGAGATGAGGAAACTTCTGTTGAACTTGGTCCCTGGTGAACCACTTGCCTTGGTGGAGGAGTTGGCCAAATTTGACAACCCGATACAGTTGGATCTTCTGTCGGCGAGTGTTCTTGATTTTCATGTCCATAATACAGTTTGTGGTGGCCTGTTCCATGCAATATGGGTTTAACTCTTTTGGTGTGAGTTCTTCTGCAATGTCAGAGGTGTCTAATAGAGGTGGGAAGTAGGGACGAAGGCGGTCTACATTGAATACTGGGTGCAGACCAAGGAATGGTGGAATACTGAGCTCGAAGGCATTGTTCCTTATAGCCTTGGTGATGGTGTACAACCCATATCGGAGCAGGCGAATCTTGTGGTGGGGTCCAATGAGGCGAACCTTCTGCAAATGTAGCCACACTTTTTCGCCCACCTGGAAGTTGTGTGGCGCCCAATGTTGGTCATGTCGTTGCTTGTACTTAGCATTGGCTCTGTCCAATATGTCATGAAACTGTTGGAGGATGTGCTAAATGCACTCGATGAAATTTTTTTCTTTGTCAGCTTCAGACTAGACATGATCTGAATCAGCCTGAGTAGCTGCAAATGGCATGGCTACGTCAATGGGACATAGCGGTTGGAATCCCAAGCCCACCTAAAAGGGGCTATGGGGAAAGCCTGGTTATAAATTTTTTGTACATAGGGAAGGCTCTCATCCCATGTGCATGGATGCTTTGAACTGTACATGCGTAGAATGTGTACAATCATCCTGTTGATGACCTCTGTCTGGCCATCATTTTGGGGATGGAAAGATGTGGACTTGGTGAGATTGTTGTCCAACATTGACCAGAGGCTGGACCAAAATGTGTTGAGGAACCTGCTATTGTGATCTGATATGATAGACTGTGGGATCCCAAAGTGAACCCACACTCGTTCAAAGAAGAGTTTAGCAGTGGCTTTTGCTGTGATATTCTTCTTGTAGGCCGCCATAATGGCCATCTTTGAGAATCTGTCGACGACCATGAAAACACAGTCATTTCCATGCTTAGTAGAAGGAAGGCCTAACATGTAATCCATGGAGATGGATTCCCAAGGTCGACTAGGGGTAGGTAGCGGAGTATAGAGCCCTTGCTTCTTGATGGTCGGTTTGGCAATGGCACAAGCAGTGCAGGATCTGATGTACTTCCCGACATCCTGTCGAAGGTTCGGCCAATAGAAATACTTCTACATTACTGCCACTGTTTTCTCGACCCCAAAATGCCTAGCGAATCGACTGTAGTGTGCTTCCCATATCATCTTGGCATGCTCGCTTGAAGGAACACAAAGGTGTCCCAAGTGACATAATAGTGCATCTTGGAGGTGAAAAATTGGAACTTGCATACCCCCCAAGAGTGTTGTGTATGTGTAGCTGAATTCTAGATCGCTCTTATAGAGAAGCATCCAATCAGAAGTCTCATCCCCACAAGAGTTGAGAACGGTGGTTATGGCCACGATCAGTGGTCGGCTGAGGCAGTCTGTAACATTATTGGTGCTACCCTTCTTGTACTTGATGTTCAAATGAAATTGTTGCAGATATGTGGACTACTTCTGATGGCGATCGTTCTGCAACTTCCCTTGTGTATGTATGAACTACAGGGGTTGGTGGTCTATGTGGATGATTGTCTCCTTCCCCAAAATGTAATGCTTCCATTTTCGACAAGCCTGCACAATGGAATACATTTCTTTGTCATAAGTGGGATACTTTCGAACTGTGTCGGACAATGTCTCACTGTGATATGCCACTGGATGCCCATGATGAGTAAGAACTTCCCTAATAGCATAGTTAGAGGCATCTGTCTCGATATAAAATGGTTGTTTCAAGTCTGGTAATGTGACCACTGGGGCAGAACAGAGGCGATGTTTCAATTCTACGAACGCTTTCTGTTGAGATTCTGACCAATAGAATTTTTCTTTCACTCCTCCCTTGGTGACTTGACTCAAGGGCCAAGTGATATGAGAGAATCCCAACATGAATATGCGGTAGAAATTAGCAAGACCCAGAAAGCTGCGAAGCTCTGTTAGGGTGTTTAGGGCTGGCCAATCCCGAATGACTTGGATCTTGGCTGGATCCACATGCACCCCCCTTTCATCAATAATGTATCCCAGATATTGAACCTGGGTCATGCCAAAAGTGCACTTCTCCAAATTGGCACACAACTTGTGTTGTCGCAGTGTTTGGAGGACTTCTCGGATGTGGTGGAGGTGCTCTTCCCAATTCTGGCTGAATATTAGAATGTCATCCAAGTATACCACTACAAATGAGTTAGTTAATGGATGAAAGATGTCATCCATCAACCTCATGAAGGTTGCAAGAGCATTTGTCAATACGAAAGGCATGATGAGCCATTTGAAAAGGCCCTCCTTGGCTTTGAAGGCAGTCTTCCACACATCAGAGGGTTCGATTGGTACCTGGTGATACCCAGACTTCAAGTCGATCTTGCTGAAATATTTTTCCCCTTTGAGTTGGTCCATAAGGTCATCAATCCGTGGGATCGGGTACCTATACTAGACAGTGATCTTGTTTAGCACCCGATAATCAATACAGAGTCTCCAAGTCCCATCCTTCTTTTGTACCAACACAATCGGGCTTCCACAGGGCGATGAACTTGGCCAGATGTGACCTTTTTGCAGCAGCTCCTCAATTTTCCTCTTGATTTCACCATTCTCCAAAACAGAGCACCTATAGATCGGTCCATTGGGTAGCGGTGCACCTGGGGTTAGGTCAATGGGGTGCTTGACCTGACAGTGTAGAGGCACCCCTATGGGTGAGGTGAAGATGTCCCCGTACTCCTCCACAACCTTGTCCATTTGTTGTTGTCGTGCAGAGGAGCCATGTCTGGAGGTCGTGGCCATAATCTTCTTCTTGCCCTGGGAGTGGATTATCAGGAAAACAAATTTCCTGGTTTGGGAAATGAGCTTACTGCATTGTTTTGTAGTAACCAAAGAGATAGTGGGAGGCGGTGGCACCTCTGGTATCGTGTACAATTGATTTCCCAAAGCAACAATAACAGCACGAGGTCGGGACTCATACACAACATGTCGCTTCCACAAGTATGGTTTACCTAATAATACATCAGAAACATCAATAGGAGCAATGTCACACAATAACTCATTCGTGAAGGGCTTGATGCTATAGGGAAGGCAACACTCCTGGCTGACGCGGAGATCCCGTCCTTGGTGAAGCCACCCGATGGTGTGTCTTTGTGGGTGCGCTATGTTTGGCAAGCCCAACCGCTTTACGAAATCTGCTGAAATGAGGTTCTTTTGGCTCCCATTATTGACAATGAACCGTAGTGGGGAGCCCTTTACCCACATCTGGGAGTGGAAGAGATGCTTTGCCTCCTCTGGATCTTCTAGTTCCTCCTTCTGGATCTTCGTAGTGGCAACAATGGCGTTGGGCTCCGCATCAATAATTTCCTTCCCTTTGTCATTCACCTTGTCAGGTTTTGATTCAGATTCGGAGCATGCATATGATTCAGAAGCCCTCATCTCGGCCACCAGCGACTGCTTGGCTCAACACTCACTTGTGTTGTGAGTGGAGATCTTATGGAACTCACACCACTTTCCTGTGTCCTTCTTTGGCTTCGCAGTGTTGTTCTTTGCTTGTGTCTTTGGCAGGTTGTCTTGGGCTACCATGCCTTGGCTTTGTCCTTTGTTCTGCCGTTTGGGGGCACCTTTCCCTTGCTTTTGATTTGCATATCCAAAGTCTCGATTCTTCTGTTTGAATTTCTTCTCAATCTTGGCAGCATACCGGTATGCCATACCAAGCGAGGAGATGTCGAGGAACTCCATTTCCTCTTGAATGTATCTGTGCAGAAAACCGTGATACTTTAGCACCAAAGTTCTCTCTGAATCTTTGATACCCAACTTTTTGCACAGGGTATGGAACAGATTCATTAGCTCATGCACATCTTGATCCCTTTGTTGCCACAGCATGGTCCATTGTATGTACTTGCCCTCATAGCTCCCCACGGGATAATATTATTCCTTGATGGCATCTCGAAAATAAATCCAAGTGGGTATGGCTAAGAACAGAGAGGGTTTTGTCTTGTCCTTTTTCTCACAGTAGGTTTCCCACCAATCCTTGACATGGGGGGTAGCTTTAAGGAGTGAAAAAATAATCTTCTCCCAGTCGGAAAAGTCATGAACCGAGAAATATCCTTCTAGTAGATTCAACCATCTATCTATGACATCTGCATCTATTTGACCCTAAAATATGGGAATTTCAAAGTTTACTTGTACCTTAAAGGGAGTTGCACCTCCAAAGTGGCTGCTGGATGCAGATGCACCACCGGTGGGAAGTCGTTGAAGGATCTAGGCAAAGTTATCCATCATCACGTTCCTTTTTTTTTCGAGGGCCTCCTCGAGCAATATTTTGATAGGATCTCCTACTCCCTCATCTTTCTTTTCGTCCCCCATGGGCGTCCATCAGGGTTTGTAAGGGCCGGTCTTTGCGGTTCACCAGGATAGGGCTACGTCATGTACCCGACTAATTTGGGACATGCAAAGAAAAAGGATCGAGAAAAAACAGAACGTTAAAATGCTAATCCAGTTTGTGAAGGATAAATGAAATGTAAATAACCATAAACATAGAAATACAGCAGAAATAAGGCTTCATTTCATTAATATCAAATCACAGAAATATGCTTACAAACATGATGGAAATAAAATAGCTAGGGTGCTGGTAGCGAATCTCTGAGAAGATATGTGGCGGCTACAGGCCTCTCAACTGTGTTACAATGAGGCTCGAGGGCCTATTTATTATGGAGAAACAATGGAGAACTATAAACGTCCAAAAACCTAACCCTAGGAGATGAAGTGCCAAAACTATGGGCCCCGTTTGGGTAAATTGGTGTTTCAACTTCCCAGGGACGTAACTTTGGCATACTATCTCCGTTTGGGGCTTCAAAACGGCTCCGAAAGTTCAAGACCCGAAAAACTGCTAAAAGTAGTAAGTTGTGAAAAAACTGAACGAGACAATGGTGGGGCCCCAAGTGGAATAGGCGGGTGGCCACCAATATCCACCTGGATCACAAAAATTATAAAATAAAATAACAATGCACATTCAACAAGATATATACCAAATCCAATGAAATAGTTCATTTTCTTCAGTATGTATGACCATAAACATATACTATAAACATTAAAAGAATATTCTAACAACATCAATGTTACATGCATGAAAGTGTGTCGGCTCTGAGAGCTTCAAAATATTAAGTGAAAGTTCCAGGTACAAAAATACAATGATGAAACACTAGCCCAATAGTGGAACATGAAGCTACAAATTTCTCCTCCAAAGAATGATATCCTATACTATGCTAAGCTAGAGAAGCTAAGGCTAAGAATCTAAAATATCCCCCCCCCCCCATTTTTCTTGAGTTATGAGGGTTTATTTATAACAAGCGAGGTTACATTTCACCTCCCCTTGTGACTCTTGAGCTTCTGTATTCGTTTTGAGCTCCCTCAGACCTTTGGACTACCTAATGACTCTTCATATTCCCCATGTGACTCTTGGACTTCCACTTACACATTTTTAACATTTTTCTCACTATTTTCAAAATACAAAATTACATTTTGAAAAAAATGTGTCCATAGCCATGAGACAAAATAATACATCATGTTCAAACTTAAGTAAATTGCAAATCAATGACTACGACATGTAGCTTCTTTGTAAGATGTTGGCACCAAGCTTTATACAATGTTTCTATGTGTTCAACCTTTAGCGATAGATCTGGATTATATATGATCATAAACTCCAAAACATATGAATGTATAGCCTTGGATCTTGTCTAAATGTTGTTCCACAACATGAATAACTTCATATGTACCTTGGTTGGCTCGATTACATAATGTAGAACAAACTCTTTTGTCACCTCTAACTCATCCTGAGTGGTCGACTATCTAATACTTCTCTATAACTCTTCTATCTCCTTTGTTATAACATTCCTCCTTTTCACTTCCCCAAATGCACCGACAGAAGGTATCTTGTGCATCCTCTCCAAGGAATCTAATCCATAGTACAATTCTGAATATGCATATATGGTGTTAGTAACAAAATTATTGATATTGTCATAGACTTGTATAAACATTCTAATATCTCCCTTGTCTATTTCAACATCTTGCCTTCATTTCCTAAGAAACACTACTGGAATGTTCAAATACTTGGTGCCCCACTCTTGGATTGCATTTATGGTAGTATAAGTTTTCTTCAAGACCTTCACCATCTTCTATGATCATTTTTGTACTTCATGAAAGGGCATCACTACCTCATGTATATTGATCATCTCCTCATACAATTGCTTCATGGTGTCTTCCAGTGGCTTGATTTCTTCAAGTATTGTTGCCTTCAATCTCTCTCCACTAGCATTAATGGAAGAAATCCTTTGATTCTTAATAATGAGATGATCGATCTATTGATTTCCAGTATCCAAATATTTCTCCAAATATTTATTCCTTTTCATCATAAAATGTGTATTCTTTTATGCTACCACTGCAAAGGTTGTATTGGCTAAAGTGACTGCTTTAATATTCTTCCCGGTGTTCAACACAATCACCTGTTCTGTGTTGATGGAAACAAGATGATCATGCTCATTCATAAAATACCTTTGTCTTTCCTGCACAATCTTATTCTTCAACTCATTGAAGCTGAAGTTAGAAATATCCATGAACCTATAATTGGGTGGAGGAAGTATTCCCATTTCACTGAACGAGAGATGACCACCATTCAAAGGAGATGTGGGTCGAATTCTTGGTTGTTATGAATTTGGACCGATATCCACCACCTGGTCATCCTCCTCCTACTCCTTTTCTACATCCTGGGCCTGCAAATATTCTTCCAACTTTTTTGTAAATTCTTTCCCCTACCTCCTTCTATTTTCTTCCTCTTCCAAGAGTTTTTTCCATTCTTCTTCTTCCCTTTTCTTTCTCAATGTGTCTTCTTGTTGCTTCCTCCTTGCTTCTTCCCATTCCTTCCTCTTCCTTTTGGCTTCAATCATGCGCTTGGTATTTGGGTCTACTTTGAATTTCCTGCCCCTTTCCTCTTTAGGATCATGCCTCCACTTCCTATTTTTACTAACATCAACTTGAGTGGCAACTTCTTATTGGGTCCCCTCTTGATCAATGTCTAGTACATGAGTTGTATGAGGGGTCTGCTTCATCACCTGGTTTAGATACCCTAGAAGCATTATACCTACCAATTCTTAATCTTCTCCTCAGCCTCCCAAGAGTCAGAAGCATATTTCCAGGTGAAATGCAACCTTTCACAGTGTCACTTACATATGCCTCTAGGGTCATACCAATGGAAGCTCATCTCTCCAAATCTAAGGTATTTAAGTTCTATAATCTTTGTTTCTAACGCCTTCAGGTTCTTTAGCTCATATCACCCTACCTACAGAAGGAAAAGAGGCCAATGTGGCTTCTTCTTCTTCTGCAATAGTTGTGATAGTCTTGAGCATAACTGATAACCAATTTCTACATGAAAAATTTGTCGGTCAAATACTTTGGCAAAGGATGTGGCAACTTATAGGATTATAAGACTCTATGTGCCCTTATAAGAAGAAAACTGCTATGTGACCTCGATAACAACTTATTTGTCTTGTTCAGTCATGTACGATGCCTTAACTTCAAAGATCATTCGATAAAGCACAACAAATAAATGCTTAGCTAATTTTCCATATACCCCCCTAAAACTAACTTCTGAAAGAAACTTGCAGTAGTTGTTGATAGAGAGTTGTGACCTCGTCCATTTCCACTCACATATTCCATCAAGAAGGTATGCATACATATAGAATTCAGGTTGCTCGCTTTGTGTATCCATTTTCACCTTTGACACATATATCTACAGTTGTTGAGCCATGATATATGCCCAGTTAAATATATTTCCCTCTGTAACAAATAGGTAAAGCATGTAAATCCATCCTTCTTCACAAAAATTAGTGCTTTCTTTCCCATACAGTTTGCATCACATATCCATGAGGTATTGGTAGAATTTCCTTAGTGACTTTGTCTCATAGATTCCTTATGGCTTTTGGATAAATTTAGATGGTTCCTTCCACCATGTCTTAATCCTATCCTTTGTACGTAAATGAGACCAAGTTGTATAGAAATTTGAATTCAAACACTCTTTAGGACTCAGAAACTTATAGTATGTGTGGAGATCATGAGGCTGAAACATGGAAAGCTCTTTCCCACTTGCACTCTCAACCTAGGTCCTAGGTCCAAGAGTACGTGAAGCATAACATTCCATAAACCTAGGTCTTAGGTCCAAGAGCTCATGTTGAATCCCCAATGGACATAGTTAAGATCAAAACCTTACCAAGAATGGTGCTCCAATTTCCTAACATGATCATATGGATACAAATATATAGATCTATTCGTATCAAAAAAATGTCAACATAAGTGCAAATAACATTATGTGGATCTAAAAGGCACACTACTAGTAAAGAATAGGAAAATTGAAAACCGGTAATCCTAATTGTCTCTTGACTTCCATCCATGATGTTCTCTACGTGAGGTAGAGTTGAGTCATCAAATGGAACATGAAAGTTGTTGACATCATAGAAATGATAATTATCTCAGTCATCACAAACATCATCTATATTGTATCAGGCATATATTTCTTAGTTATACTCTTCATTGATGAAAGTTTATGTGATACCAATAATATGGCCATTCTCAAATTTATTATCTCTTACAATTTTGGTATTCATTATATAAATAGTATATATCTTTCTTCACCTACATTCATTCCTCTCTTAGCATGTCCCTCCACATTTCCATTCTTCACTTTTGTTAGGCTTTGAGAGTGGAAATTTGCAATGGTTGTAATGCACTTGATATTGATTGGAAGCATAACATATAATATTTAAAATCGAAGTTGCAATATCTTATTTCCAATGGTGTTGGTTTTGCAAAAATATTAACACCTTTCAAAAGATATATGACCTATAGTTTACAAGACCAACATGGAAAAATCCCTAAAATAACTAATTTTAAGTTCAGTAATGTCTTCACTTAGCAAACTTTGACTTGGATGACTTTTTCCTTTTCTTAAATGGATGATTTTCCAAGAAGAGATTAAATATAAAACTAGCTTCTTCACATTCTTCTCATAAATCTATAGAATTTAATCTAATTTTCATGGCCTTATTTTTCTTTTTTCATTTGAAAACATGCAAAATAAAGAAAAGAAAAAAATTTATGACCCAAGAGAAAGTCATAGTACCACTTGTTAAGTAACTTATATCTATAAATTCGATCATATACAAAAATTCCAAGAATAAAATAGAAAATCTCTTAACATGATTATATAAAAATACACTTAAGATAGAGAAACATCCCATTATTAATCATTTAATTATGAAATAAATCTACTTGCATTCACTTGTCACATAAGTTTACGCACCTGCTCAAGCAGATAAACTCCAAATACAAGAAATTCCACACCTCTTATAAAGAGGAATCCATCCTCATTTACAACTAACAAGAGAATCCTAATCACATCCTCACTACTTGTGACAATGTCTATTACATTTGTTTAATATTAACTATTATTTTATTGAACTTTTTTAAATGATAACAAACAAAATAAATCTTGCATTCAATTTCCTTCTCAAGTATTACTTTATATGGCTCTTTGGTCCAAGCATGTCTTACATTATATTTATGTGCACATAAATATATTTTATTATATATCAAATAAAATATTAAAAGTTTATATTAGTGTATTTAAAATAAATATTTTAATTCGAATTTTTAAGTTGATTTTGACAAGGATGAGTGTAAGTTTTCCACTTTTAATCCTCATTATATAATATTATGTTAATATATTTTAAGTGATATTTGATATTTAATAAGTTCTAAGATAAAAACAAATTAGAAATTTAAAATTTAGAGTGTTTGAAGAGATCTCTTATACTTCGGTCGGCTTTAATGTTTATAGTTAAATATTTTTAGATGATCATATATGTTTTTAATTTTTTTAAGATGATTATATAAGTTTTTTTTAAGGTATTAGAGATTTATATCCAAAAGATTTTTATAATAATAATAATAATAATTAAATAAATATTATATGATAATTATTTTTGTTGTTTAAAATATATTTTTGAATGTATAAATAAATTTAATATCTTAAAAATATTCAATAACATTAGATTTTTACTAATTAAATAAAAAAAATTTTAACTAAATAAAATAAAAAATAAAATTAAAAATATTATTTCATCTATTAATTAAATTAAATTAAATTATATATATATTAAATTAAAAAACAAAAAACAATCTTACATATCAATTTTTTTTTAAACTTTTTCAATATAACTTATTGATTTATATTTTGAAATTATAAAACAAATTTTTTTTAATCAACTTCGAATTTCATGGCGCGGTAACGGAAAGAGAGGATTTCCACCAAGGCAACTCCAATGCTCGTGTTCTCTAGTCATTTTATTAGTGGTTTATTATGGCACTCGGTTACTCATTTTTGTATATACTATGAGCAGTTCCATGTTCTATGGTGTTCAATATATCTTAAAATGCTATATGTGACTTTTGTTGTGTTAGAAAACTTACGAGACATCAATGCGAGTAATTGTTAATGGGTTACGTTGTTAAACAATTTATATGTATTTCTTTTGGTATTTTTTTTTTAATACCATAAATAATGGTTGCTAAGCTTAGAAGATATCGGTGTAACATTAGTCTTTTCGCAATATAAATATCCATATATAACTCTAAAAAACGACAAACCATTCATGTCTTTTCAAAATTAATATAATAATAATTAAAACCTAATTATATTAATTATATCCTAACCATGCATTACATGACAAATTATTTATCATTCTATTTACTTGATAAATTAAACTATGATATGTATAAATAAAGATGATTCCTCTAGATTTTTCAATAGCTTCATACGTAAACAAAAGTAGTATTAAATACAGAACTAAAATAGTTAGCAAATTAGATTTATAAAGATAAAATCATATGCTTTTAGTTTTATTTTGAAACTTCTACTCATTTATTTAATTATTTATGGAAGAAATTTTAAAGATGACATTTGTAAATTTTTTTCGATGTTTAAAGTTGATTTTTTTATAATTAAATTTAAGTAAGAAAGGAACAAAAGAAGGAAAGAAATTTAAACATTTACAAGGTTAAAAACAGTTTATGGGATACATTGTTTATCTATCCGGTTCTTGTATTCAGCCTTTTTTCTATAGAGTTTTACAATAAACGCTCCCTTAACAAACTTCTTGCTGAATATATTATCCCAAGGGCTAATTGTTCAACCAAGAGCTAGCTGTTAGATATCCACATGTTTTTCCCTGCTATCTTTGAAGACCTCACATTCTAAAATGAAATGCTCTCTCTTTCCACTTTCCAGAAGAGAAAAAAATACACTCTTTCCTCTCACGTTTTTTTTTTTGGCTTTTCCAGCACCATGTTTCACAACAAAGTTTATAAGAATTAGTCCTTAATTGAGCAATACAAATTTTGGATCTCCAAGAAGTATTGGCCCCTATGTACGTTTTTTGTTTATGATTATGAGTGAGATTAAACTCTTCAATATAGTACTTCTTCTTTCTCCCTAGCTCTTTCTCCCTTTGTAGAACTTATCCATAACAAAGTTTTTATCTCTTTACTTTTGTGGGACACATACTCAAGCAATACCTCATTTACTAAACAATTTGTTATGTCATCGCATCCAAGTCTTCTTTCTTTTGCACAATATGTCATTAAACACAACCTTAGGCCATCTACCCTCTCCCATTTGTTCAATTTTTTTAAAATATCTTATGACTCGCACCATAGCAATTGCTTCAATAGGAGCAGCCCCTATTTCACTTAACAAGATAGCATAAGGAACTGCAGTTTTAATTTTGAATATGTTTGTAATCAAACATTTCTTTATTTTCTTAATTTTTTTCCATTGCATCTTAGATGTGTTGTTGGCCGACAATGCACAACCGTAGAGAATCACCAAAATCACTAAAACCCAAATAAATTAAAATAGCTTTCCAATTTTATAACTCTATTTCTCTATACCTATTTTAAAAAACAATTAATTAATTATTTCAATTATATAAATAATATTTTGTTATAATTAATATCATTCTTGTAAACATTGTTTCCCTCGCTGTAATATTAACTCCCCTCTAAAATAGTAATACTAACTCCCCCTCTAAAATAATAATAATAGAATCACTCTCTTCCATCGATTACAATTACACTCATTTTTTCGCCATTAAATCCATTTATTTGTGTTAACTCAAAAAAAAAATTAGACCCATTTTGCTAATAGTAAATTGACATCGAGACAAAATTTAGATAGATGGTAAACTTTGACAATTCATTATTTCGTCATTGTCTTCTTCCAATATCTTACGACTATTTTGTAGAACACATTGTGAGGAATTTATACATTCTAAGGAGTTTAATAATTATTGGGTACATTAGTATCTTCACCTTATGTGGTTTGAATTTAGTATGGAGTTTTAATCTTTATAAAGTTGGCAACAATTTATTAGCTTACCTTATTTGGAAAAGAATTTATATTCTTAGTAATGAAAATTTTATTAGTTTGCCTTATTAGTCCCTGTGGCATGGCAGAGACTATAGTAATTGTTTTTTGGTCCCTGCATTAGTTCGTGCACGAAAACCAAATCGAATCATTCAATTTATTATAAATTTTTTGTATTTATATTTAAAAACCACTTTTCTATCTGCCAGCGATGTTCATGTAATTATTGTTTTAGATTGTTTTAGCGAAAAAGCAATTTGGAGGTCTTATTTGGCCTCATATCGAGGCCAAACCTATGAAAACTTAGGGTAAGTGTGTATTGATACGAATTTTTTCAGTTTTTTCCAAGAGCCATAGACTAATGCTAGCATTAATCTCGAGTATAAAATGCTAGCCCGAATGCGTTGTGCCAGGAAAGGATATGCGAGAGTGAATAGCCTCTTTGCAATACAGATGGCTCTCTGCATCGCAGTATTGCAGGTTTACACATGGCTATTCGCATGTCTGTTTGAACGCATTTTTTGGTAGGCTATTTTTGGCTTCGGTCCCTGGCTCCTTCAGGCTTCATCTTAGTATGCTCTGCAACCCATTTCCATGCTCTGCCTCCACGAGCAATTCTGATTGAGTTCACCAGACTCTTCCAGGGTTCTAATCTCATTCATCCCTTCTAACCTGCAGGTAAGGAAAGATCCCTCACAGTTCTTTATGGTTGGTATTCTGAACATATTGATGACTTTAGATAATAGAATAACTTACTCTCTCTGCTAAGATATGGTTGTCGGTTGCCTGGCCTCACCTTTTCAGCTTCGGTTCCTGGCTCCTTCAGGCTTCATCTTAGTATGCTCTACAGGAATGAAAGGTATGTCACTAGTTCGATCACCAACAACCCATTTCCATGCTCTGCCTCCATGAGCAATACTGATCGAGTTCGCAAGACTCTTCCAGGGCCATAATCTCATTCAACCCTTCTAACCTATAGGTAAGGCAATTAAAATATTAGAAAAATCCCTCACAATTCTTTATGGTCAGTATTCTGAACATATTGATGACTTTAGCTCCGAATAACTGAGGTGGTTTTATGAGATAATAGAATAACTTACTCTCTTTGCGAAGCTATGGCTATCGGTTGCCTGGTTTTCAGAATCTAACACTGTTGCCGATGAAATAGGTAACGTGACCTCAAAACGAGAACTCTAGCCCAAAAAGACTCAAAAAACATGAAAAAACACCCCAAAAACAAAAAAAGTGTATTCCAGAACGCACTTGGTTTTTTTTGAAGGTCAAATTTCAACATTTTATAAAATTATGCTAAAAACAAAATTGTTTCTTGAAAAAGGATTGAAAAAACACCCTCTAAACAAAACAAGTTGATGCTGGAATAACAAAAAAAAAATTATGTCATATTTTTTACATTTTAAAAAATAGAAATAACATTTTTTTATTTTTAGAATTCAAACATTAAAAAAAACCTAAAATTTAAGAAAAAAATAAATTTAAAAAATAAAAACATTTTAAATCTTAAAATTTAAAAATATATAGGAATAAAAAAATAAAAATAAAAACAAAATAAAAATTTTAATTCAAACATTAAAAAAAACCTAAAATTTAAGAAAACAAAAATTAAAAAAAATATATATATATATATATATATATATATATATAAACTTAAATTAAATATATATATTAGATTTTATTAAATTAAAAAAAAATGTTAATATTAAAATAACAAATTAAATTAAAAAATATATATATTAAATTTTAATAAATAAATGAATAAACAAATAAATTTTGAAATAAAAATTAAATTTTAAATATAAAGAAAAAAAACATTGTTAAAATAAAAAGTTAAAAAACTTTTAAAATCAATTAAAATTGAAAAATTGAAAAAAATATATATTAAATAAAAAATAAAATAAAAAACAAATTAATTTGAAAATATTAAGTTTAACTTAAATATATATATATATATATAATTTTAAATACACAATTTTAATTGAAATAAAAAAAAATATAAAAATTTTATGTAATTAAAAAAATAATAATAAAAAAATTGAAAAATTAAAAAAAAATATTAAATTCAAATAAATTTAAAAAAAAAAAATTACTAAATTTTAAAAAATTAAATGAAAAAAATAAACATAAAATTTAATAATAATAAAAATATATATATGAAAAAATAAAAATAAAAAATCAATTAAACAAAAAAATAATACAAAATTTAATAAAAATTATTAACAAAATTTAGAAAAAAAAATTAAAAAAAAAAAATGAATAAACTTTAAAAAAAAAAAAAAAAATTAAAACAAATTAAATTTCAAATATAAAAATTAAATTAAAAAAAAAAAATTAAATTAAATTTTTTGAATTAAAAAAATAAAAATAAAAATAAAAAGAATTTTTTGATCGTGGTGGCACCGCCAATCAGCCTCCCGCCCAAGTGACGGCGGAGGCACACCACTAGCCGGGAGGCCGATTCCGAGAATCGCCCTCCCGCGGTGGGAGGTCGATTTCGGCCTCCCGCCCAGGTGACGGCGGAGGCTGACTGCTAGGCGGGAGGCCGATTCCGAGAATCGCCCTCCCGTGGTGGGAGGTTGATTCCGGGAATCGCCCTCCCGCGATGGGAGGCCGATTCCGGGAATCGCCTTGAGGCTGATTCCGGGAATCGCCCTCCCAAGGCGAGAGGTCAATTCTGAGAATCGCCCTCCCGCGACGTGGGAGGGCGATTCTCGGAATCGGCCTCAGGGCGATTCCCGGAATCGACCTCCCTGAGAGGCGATTCTACTGTGAACCTCAGGGGCGGAGGCGATTCCGAGAATCGACCTCCGTCGCGGAGAGCCGATTCCGGGAATCGGCCTCACTTGAGTGTGAAGGAGGTCGAGTGTTGGGTGGCGAGTGCATCACCGTCCCTTACGACCGACCTCTCTTGCCATTTTGAGCGGGCGACAAGCAAACCACCAGACGATCAAAATTCGCTGCATCTATTTTTAAATTTTTTTTTTTTTTTAAATTTAAAATTATTTTTTTTTTTAATTCAAATTTGTTATTTTAAATTTAATTTTTTTTAATTCTTTTGTTTTTTTTTTATTTTATTTTTTTAAATTTAATATTTTAGATTAATTATTTTTTAAAATTTAAAATTTATTCATTAAATTTATTAAATTTTAATTAAATAAATTTATTTTTTTAAAATCTTTTAGTTTATTTGGTTTTTCATTTTTTAAATTTATAAATGGTTTCATTTAAAAAAAACAGTAAATTTATGGATATTTGTTTTTTAATTATTTGCACGTGGTTTTTTTCATTTTTTTTGTTTTTTAACGATAGTTTTTTTATTATAATTCTTTTATTTTAATTTTTTTTTCAATTTTTTTTTTTTTTAATTTTTAAATTTGTATTTTTGTTTTCTTATTATTATTATTTTTTTTATTTTAAATTTTTAAATTTAATTTTTTCTTTTTTGTATTTTATTTTTTTAATCTAAATTTTAATTTTGTAATTTAAATTATTTTTAAATTTTCTATTTAAATTTTTTTTTTAATTATATGGATTTTTTTAATAACTGAGAAAAAATGTTTTTGATGTTTTTTTTTTTCTTTTTTCTTTTTTTTTGTTAATTTTTGTTTTTTTTTTCTTTAAATTATGTGTTTTTTTTTCAAATTTTATCATTTCTTTTGATATAATTTTCGAATATTTTTGTTTTTTTTTGTTTTATTTATTTATTTTTGTTTAATTTTTTTATTTTTACGAGTTAATTTTGTTTTTTTTTATTGTTTTTATATATTTTTTTTAATCTAAGTTTTGTGTTTTATTACCAAAATGAAAATCACCACTCTAGCAGAGTTCAATCTTGCATCAAATACGTTTCAGAATTAGCATGAAAATGCTAACAAAAAAAAGTGATCGTCAATCGTTTTCAAAATTAGCATGAAAATCACTAACATTTTAAAACAAATATTCATACTTCATAAATAAAAATATTGAGATGTATGAAAGTGTGTATATAATAAAAAAAGGTGATTATCACCACACTTTTCAAATGAATTAGCCTTTGTACCTTGCCAGTGGAGAGTGATGGCGGTCGATTCCTTACTGTTTTCGCCAATGTGAGTGTAATGCGAGGTTTTAATTTTGAAATCACTAAATTATGCGTTGTTAAAACTGCACTATTTCTATTTTCGCCATTATGTACTCTTTTTTTATGTGGGATAAATGACTTTATTCCCCTTCTGCTTGGATACTCTGGAATCACGGCAGCTGCAGTCAGCTGGCAATTTCACAGGGCATAAAGTTGAGCCAAGCGGAGCACTTATTTATTTTTGATGTTAATGAGACAGGATAACCTATAATGTTAGTTGATGTTGAAGAATGCCGAGAAATTTCTACAAGCCGGCCCTTAATTTGCTGCATAACATCCTTAGTCATTCCCTGAGCTGCATGGGTCATGTCTTTTATGACCATCTCAACCGATTTTCATGCATTATCCAGGGCTTCTGCTGGAATGGGAATGACAACCATCTTGTCCATTAATCTCGCTTTCATTTGAAACAAGCTTCTCCTGATATTTGCAACATAACCTTTGGAGGTTTTCATAACACCAAACCCCTTGTTCCATAGCTGCAAGTGCTCTATCTTGGTGAAAATTCCAAGAGCCAACTTCATCTTCAAACTGTTTTCCATGAAAACATAGATGTAGATTATGTCTTCGAGTCCTTCGCCTTCTTCCTCCATAGACAAGTGCACGTAGCGGCATGCAAAGCAGCTTAGAGAGGGCACGTAGCATACATTTTATCATATATTGGTTTATAATATTTAGTTTTCCCCTATGGTTGATATTTCAAAATTTTTATTCACCTTCATATATTTTTCGAATTAGATAAAGCAGTTTCCATGTAAATAAATCAAATAACTTAATTTCATGCCTAGTTAAACTACAGGAAAAAAATTGAAAGCATACACGATCATATTAACACTCACAGGCAATCAATATATGTGTCATGGGAACATTATAAAAAATTATCCTCGACGCACTAGGCATGAACCTTCTGCTCGATAGTCTCTGATGCATCAAGATGTAATTGCATAAAAATAATATAAGTACTATAATTACAACAACCTCATGATGCCTGCTTCACAATTAAAAAATTTAATCTAACAACATTACTATTATTGTAATTCACATTGAATATGACGAATTCAAACCGAGAAAATATAGTTCATAGCAGGCCAACTATTTTTTGGGCTTCCTTCATAACAATACATCTATATCATCGATGTATATTGTCACCCTCTCTGTATCTACATTTACATATTATAAATATAGCTAATATCATCACATGATGCATCATACCACCATTAAAAATTACACCTCTCAAACACCAAAGAGATTATTTCAAACAAGCAGATCAATCATGTTGCGTATTAATTATTATTAGGATTCTTGTATTCAGGGATGCTATCCAACGATGGCCTCCATATACTGTGACTATTCATCCACGCTGCAGTTCCACAATTCTCTTCATATGGATCATTCATTGTGGTACTCTAATCACCTAATTTAGCTTGAAGCTCCACCAACAAATCCTTCATGGAAACCTTCTTAGCCAAACCAAGCAATTCTGCCAATTCTTGCTTTGTAATTACATGCTTAACCCTCACCATACCACCTCCTCTGTTCTTACACGAAGCTGTTGGTTTCAAGGAGCTGAAATCTTCGGCTTCATCGATTTTTCTTGATCTGCTTCTACTTTTGTCTCTGCGCCTCCGTCCATCTCACACATTTTTGTGATCGTCCCCATCGGAATAAACTTATCCTTCAATCTTATGTATACTAATCCTTCCCAACAGCGTTCCAAGTTTCAATTTCATATTAGACTTTCGAAAAAACTTATCCTTCAATCTTATGTATACTAATCCTTTTGAACAACATTCCAAGTTTCAATTTCATATGAGACTTTCGAAAAGCCTTCCACACAGTTCAACCTCAAGCTAAACACTAAACCACTCACTGGGATTTCGAAGCACCCAATAATCAACAAATATTGGCAGCACGAGCTAATCATTTTATTGAAGCTCCCCGCCTCAAGGCAGGGACTTGCTGCGGTGCAGCCCTTCTTGTTTGCAAAAGAATTTAGATTCTTAGTAATGAGTATGGAGATTAAATTATTTTTCAAATTGTTGTAGATTTTTTACTAGATATCTTATCACAATAAATTTAATGTAAATAGATTAAGATATGAAAAATCTATACAACCATAATTTTCTTTATATTTTTAGATTTATTAATTATTGTTTATGTATCGAATAGATAAATGTAAAAAATAGAGAAGGGTGAAATAGATTCTTAGTAATGAGTATGGAGATTAAATTAATTTGCAAATTGTCGTGGATTTTTTACTAGAAATCTTATCACAATAAATTTGATGCAAATAGACTAAAATATGAAAAATCTATACAACCATAAATTTCCTTCTATTTTTAGATTTATTAATTATTGTTTGTGCATGCAATAGATAAATGTGAAAAATAGAGAAGGGTGAAATACAATACACACCAATCACAATGAACATCAATTAAGATTTGCGAAACCATTTAGGGAGAAAACCCAACTTGACAATGAGGTTCTTATGCTCTCTTTTGTTTGAATTGAAATGATGCAAATACAAAGGAGTAGACACTCTCTATAGAGTTGCTTGAGACTTGTGGCACGTGAGTTACTACAAAACATAAACCCCCTCTATTATGCTCTCTATTTATCCCCTCTCAACTACTTTTCTCATCTATCGAACAAAAATGTACTCAAATAGAACGAAACCCACTTTCCTCCTAGTGGCCTTGTTATAACATACTCGATATCCAACTAGGTGTTAATTTGACCCATTCAACCCTCAACATGAGTTACAACTCGACCCTTCTAAAGTATTCTTCATCATTCCAACGTGGCTAGCTCGTTTTCCATGAGTAACAAGGGACGATGTGACATTCTTTGCAATTATGGTGGTTAATCACAATATGTGAAGTTCTGGGAAGCATAACTTTTGCATCTCAACTCTGATTGACATCTTTCTTGAGCAATTGGAAAGTTCTCTGTATTTAGAATAACGTAAAAAATGTGACATTTAAGCAACACAATTTTAGCCCAAAAAATGGCATTTAAAACATCAATCTGCCCCAAAATATTTCTAACACCAATTTTTCAAACTAGTTCTATCAACTAAACTATTTCTATAAACTGATTTCTCTAATTTTTCTACCTTAAATATATGAAGATAGGTAACCAACAACACAATAATCCAATTTAAATAAATTCTAAATAATAATTATGAAAAAATAAACTTTTCTAATCATATAAATTACAAGTACTCTCCTATCTTTTAACCCCACCCCAAAAAAAAAACAAAAAAACACCCAACCTTATACATATTTCTTAATATTAATATTGAAAGCGAACAATTTCCTACCACCAAAATAATATTACTCATCTCATTCAAATTTTAATATTTAATATGTTATAAGCTACAATACTTTTCTTAATTAATGTTCAATCAATGTCTAATCACAAATTGAAAAACCTTCATGCGCAAATTATATGATAAAAACAGATCGTGTGAGGTTCCATCACATAATTAATAAAATAAAAGAGTAGATAAACTCTAAAACTTTAACACGCTTGCGCCGAAAAGTTTATTGTTCACGAAGATATTTTGGAAAACTGACACATTATGCATTTTCGATTTATTTTACTTTTAAACAACTAAACGCAAGTAAAATGTGGAACCCACATGGACTTGTAAAGAGGGATAGCTTTCATCAAGTTGGCCACCGTTGCAATCTCGTTGTCAAGCGCTTAGCTTGCTTGAAATGACTCCCCACAGCCCACATGTCCCCCTCATCATTCACATGTCACATCAGGGGATTGAATTGTTAAAGTAATCTTGTGGGTCCGAGTGTGCTCATCCATCATTTTCAAGGCCTTAGCTTGTATGACATGTCATGGGGAATGGATAGTGTTAGAAACCAACCACTTCTAGTGGTTTGAAGTTCTTTTTCATTTGACATCCAAGTGGAAATGAGAAGTTGATATCTCTAGCGATTGATGCCTTGGATCCTTTCACATGAAAAGTTGGGGGATATTAATGTAATGGTGTAACTTCAATTCATTGAATACTTCCCAAAGGAGGTGGTTCAACGTAGTTAGTGAGTGATGTGACCATAGTAGGATTGATTCAATCATATCATTCCCTATCAAATGCTAAATAAAGGCCACTGGAGAGACCTATGTTGCCAACAACTAAAGCATAAGTAGATACTATTGTCTATATGTCATTTTGTCAAATATTAACTACTAAAGGCATCTTCAAAATGGAAGAAAAAGAAGAACGAGAAAATGATTGTTTTTTTCATCATGATCTAATTGTAAATTCGTATTTATATTATTATTTTAGTTGTCAATTTATGTTGAAAACGAGTATGGTTGTTGGATAATATTTTATAGAAAGTTAATTATAATAATAAAACTAGCATTTGCACGATTGTGCAAAGGGAACGCCGGGGGCGCACGCAAGGTTTATTGGTTTGAGGGACAGAAATAACAGGTGGAAGATTTTTATTGGTTTGAGGAGGTGCCATGTGTCTAATTTTTATTGGCTGGAAGAGCGATAAGAAAAGCTTCTTATTGGCTAGAGTGAACAGTGTCTGCTCACACAAAGCCAACAAAGAGAACGCCTCCGGCGTAAATATATGTAAAAATTAAAACATAATAATAAAATAAATTAATATGGGTGCACTTTAATTATAATATTTAAAGTATTCAATAATTTGTATTTTGATTTTTTTTCATATTTTTTTGGTTTTTAATGGATTTTAAGTTAAAATGGGTTTATATTGGTGTAAAAACATTAATAAATTTTAAGTATGTGTATTTGTGCATATGTAGATATTAACATAAATCCATGTTAATCTTGGATTTATAAAGTATAAAGAAGATTGAAAATAAGATGACCTCATAGTTATTAATTTTTAGAAAGGATCAAATTAAATTAATATTCAAACGTCTTAGTACTGAAAATATTTTGAGTTAAGATGGGTATATAACGGTGTGGATGAGTGTGTAGAGAGATACTGAAGTTGCAAGTGTTGAAAAATGCAACAAAAAAATCTCAATTTGATTTTTCCTTGATTAAATTGATAAAATTCAAATTTCCACATCAGCAGACAACTTGGATGATGTTAACTTGAGTGACATGGCTTGTGTCACCTAGTTTACTCAATAAATTCGAGTTGGAGGAGTTAGAGTTCAATTTAGCATGTGTTATTGCTAATTTGTAGCAATCAAGGTCAGTTATCTAAGGTTTTTTTCAGTTAACTACTTCCAACTATTGGAAGAACTAGTGGAGGGTCAAGTTGTGCAGTGAGACTTCAGTCAAACTCAATGATCATCCAATTAACTGATCAATCATCCTAAATAACTAGTGCATGTAGAGAATTTGAGTTACCCAGTTGAGATGGAGATTCCAAGGAAGTGTAACATCAATTGTAGACTGGTTCTGAGTCTACAGGTGTTGCATGCAGTCAAAGGAAGGGCCTAGAGGAATTGTACAATTTAATGGAGGAAGATTCCTAAAAAATAGGGGTTAATTCCTTGATCTGAAAAATGGGTGGATAGATTGAAATTCTTACGCGCAAACACCTCCCACTCAGTTAAAAAAATAAAAGATCTAGCTTATTCTTGATTGTGCGGAATTGAATACTTGAAATAGGTGTATGTTTTTTTAATTATTTAAGTTCTTTAAGAACATATTTTTTTGTTGATACTAAGCATGTGCAACAATCGTAAAGTTCAGCAAATAAGCATCAACACATAACAACAAATTTAATAAATGAGTTCACCTGAATATCGTGGGCTATGTCTCCTTGAGCCTTAGTCAACTAGCTTGGCTCTTTGGGATTAGGATGGAAAATTTCTTTTGCAAGTTAAAAAATTCACTCCAATGGTTATTTGAACTGAACCAATGGGTTTAGAATACCATTATATCCCTGGAATGGCTGAAATCTCTCTGAAGATGAACCTCGGCTCCCTTAGACTTGACTCCTTCTATTGGTGCCCTTAACCTTCCCTGAGCTTCTCTGTGGCACTAACTCCCTCATAAATCCATTTCTGTCCCTGAAACCTTTTCTACTATCTCCAGCACATATCAGACACCCAAAATAGGTTGTTCATTTGCTCCAAATGAGCACTGGATTCCCAATCTAAGCCTCCATCCACTGATGTCCCTAGGCTGCCCAAAAATTCCCTGTGGCTTCTCAACCTTCATGTTAGCCAGTTATAAAATTTGTTATACCAAATGCTGGCTAAAAACATTTTGAGCCTTCAAGGAACAAATTTCATTGCTAAAAACTGTTGGCTCTTGAAGACTCTTGAAGGCCTGATGCCTATCCTCTGTCCGAACTTCACTGCTATTCCCATTTTACACTTATAAATCCTGCTGATTTCCAAGCCAGAATACTGCTGCAAGCACCCTTTTCCCCCTTCCCTTCTTCCAAAACTAACCTCATTTTAACCCTTTCATCTCCCATGAAAAATCCCTCATTTTCATAATTTTTCCCTTTCCCCTTCATCAAAACCCCTTGACAAGGTTGAAAACTCCCTTTTCGCCTTATCCGAACCTCTCTAACCGGGCCTTTGAAAATCATTGAAAAAAACTATAAAAACCCACATTTTGAGCATATATGGGTCCTAGCCCTTTTTCCCATTTACCCTCGGTCACATCATTTCCCATGCACCCATGGCCCCGCAATCGGGCACCTATCCGCTTCAAAAAAAAAAAAAATCCTGGCCAAAGTTAAAACGTTGGTTATATATTAAAAATCGTCGGTTTTATTATTTTATTATTTTTCCGCCGGTTCAAGTTTTAAACCATTCTGCACCGTCGATATGATCTGAAGATCAGACGGTGCGGAGTCCGTCTCTTGGTGGTCCCCACATTCGACTCACCTTTCCAAAAAACTGTGCAGTATTCATCGCACCGCCTTTGGGTGAGGGCGGTTTTTTCCCGATCGCCAGCGATTCCACTCATCGGTTGACCCATGGCCTGGGCACTGTTCATAAAACCGACGTCCATCGCACGTTAACGTTCGGATGTGGACCCCGTGTGATATTCCTGTACACCGTCCGATCTGGGGCGGGCCATCCAACGGCTATCGCTCACCGAAGATGCCCGATAGTTAATCGGGCTACGGCGCGGCATTCAATAAATCTCCGCCGTCGATCCGATCTGCAGATTGACAGTTCATATTCCATCGCCCTGATTCATCGCCCGGTCAAACATTTTCCGCTTTGACTTTCCGTTTCCGCTCTCGACCGTCGATCTCTGCACGATCGACAGCTCTGATTTAAACAAATCTTCCGCCTTCTCTATCACTTCTCCCGATCAATCCTGACCATTAGATGATGCCATCCAACGACCACGCTTCCTCCACGTATCCTTCGTGGCAATAAATCTATATATGTAGGATTTTTTAATATTTGTTTGTATTTTGCAGGGTTTAAATGGTTTTCTCGCCATTTTTGAAGAAAATTCGAAAGTAGAGGATGACGATCTTCCTGCCTTCGATTCACCAAAGGAAATCATCACAGGGTGTTAAAAACACGTTTTCATCAATCGCTCATGAAGCATTGATGCCATATCACCCCTGTGCAGCCTTGTACATCAGCAAAAACCATGAATTGGGCGCAGTCAGAGAGTATCAATGACGAAGACCAAAATTTATCAGAACAAAGGATGGAAAACATATTTCTAGGGATCACGGCTAAGAATTTTTATCAAAAGCCTAATCCCCAATTTAAAACACAGTTTAAAGAAGATCTTAAGGGTTTTATCAATAGGAGCGCTTCCACCGCCACATCTGAGGCAAATTGATTCCTCCCAACTACTAAAATGCCACCTATGCCTCAAAGTACTCAATCAGAGGACGAAGTTATTGATTGAATGAAGATATTTGCCTTAGCGCAGCCAGAAAGTTACTTCTACAAGGGAACTTAATGCAAAGGATATCGGCAGAGTAACCCCGACATCACACAGAGCCTCAAAGGTCAACAAAAGCTCCCACCGAGCTTAAAATTTATGTAAAAAAATTTAATACAGAATGCACCCATGTAAGTTTCTTCATTGAGCCCCTCAAAGGCCAAGAAGCCATTAAAATCTGTATTAATTGTAATTGGAGATCTTTTATCAGATCTCACCTCCTCATTCTTCTATATATATTCCTGCAGAAGATGAGAGAGGGGTTGGTTACAAAACTTTGATATACACTTGAGCTTAAACTTATAATTGTAAATAGTGTTCACTGGCTCTTGGAGCTCTGCTTGTGATAGATAGGTTAGGCTGAGATGTGTAGATGGTTGCTAAACTAAAGCACTGGACTTAAAGCTGTAACTGGTTTGGAGCATCAATACAAGCTGATTTATGGGATCCTGGTCTATGTTGACGGTGATGTTTTTCTTATTGTAACTTGTCATTTTGTTTATGTTTTCACTATGTTCCAATTTCTCTTATAAAGAACAGCATGCATAGAGTTAGGACCTACTGTACATCAGTAAACTTCTCTGACTGAAAATCTTTATATATATGTTTTCTTCCAATCTGTGTTATTTAGGAATGATTTAATTCAGTTTAAGCATAGGAATGCTGGCATTCCCTCGTCTTATTGTCTTAGCTGAATGTTATTCTTAAATGTTATTTTCAGTATATGTTTTGTGAAGATGAACTGAGGAAGATATGGTGAGCCTTGGTCCCAGTTTTATCTCCGCTACTGTCTGAATGTTTCCCTTGGAATGTGTTAAAAGCTGGCTAGTTTAGAAGTACTTACCAGATCTTAGGCCATTCTGTGTTATCTTTGTGTTTGTCTTGAAAGTAACCAAGTAAAGCAGAGCTAGGAGAGGATTTGTGGTGAGCTCGACCCGCTAGTTTCTACTCCAAAAGTTGCCTTCAAGTTTCCCTTTGTTTTAGAGTGTTTTCTATTGAAAGTGTATCAAAGGCTGGCTAGTTTAAAAGTACTTACCAGATCCTAGTTTACTTTTATGTTTTTCTTGAGTCTATGTCAAAGGCTGGCTAGTTTAGAAGTACTTACCAGATCCTGGGCTGCTCTTTGTTCCTCATCTGTTTAATTCTCCTTCTTAGTGTACCATTTCATTCCATAAATCAAACTTCAAAGAGATCCTTAGACATAGATGACTTGCCCCATGGACCACTCTTGCCTCTTGCTGTTCCAATTAAACCCTATTATGACTCCATAGCCCAATGGACTAAAACCTGCAATTATCTATCTTTTTGGTCGAAGCTTACTCTTATTGCTTGCAACTTCTCACCTTCAAAACTCTTTGCATTTAGAACTTTCCACCTCAAAAAGTTACATGCTCAACCATCCAAAAACAAAACAAACCCTTGGCCTTCATAACTAGCCTAATATTATAACCCCAAACTTCAAAGACAAATTCATCTTTGCACTTATTGGAGAGATCCCTCTCTGGATTCAGGAGGGCTAGATCCTAGAATCCCAAAGTTGGTTGAAATAATGTTGCTTCTGCAGTTTTAGTCTCACCAATCTACTAAAATTACAGATTCCTAACATTTATGGCGACTCTGCTGGGGACTTCAGTTGAATTTTTCACCTTAGGTTCCCTTAAAACTTCATAAAAATTGTGAGTAAAAAGCAGCCTTTTCAAGCACTACCAAGAAAACTGGTAATCATGATAAAACTTGTTTGAATCAGTGAAAAACTAGGTAAAACCTAGGATTCTCTTAAGTCTTTATCTAACCTTGAAAAATCAGCTGGCTTAGCCATAAGAATAGACTGTCTTTGTCTCATGACCGTAGCTAAGTTTTGAAACAGAGTTAGGATATTCTTAGAAACCACACAATTGAAAAAAAACTCAGAAAACCTAAAAATATTTTAGATCGGTATCCAATAAACATGGTGGTGGACCATACAACCTTTTACCTCTAAAAAGAGCTAAAAACTTCCACTTGGTGACTCCACAATCCTTAACAGACCTTAAGACTCCACTGGGAAGAACCCTTACTATTATAATATCATTCAAACTCAGTTAGAGGACTGTAGGATTAAATTTTGTGTAAACAGAATAGTTGAACTTTAAAGACTGTCATATCTGGTTGAACTTTTCTTGTTTATTTAGGTCTGAAAAACACAGCATAGTGGCTCCTAAAAAGATTCACACTAGAGCCTATCTTGACATTGATCCACCTAAGTTAGTTGATAACTCAGAAAGTATCCTTAGGAAGTCTCCTAGGATTAAATTATCAACTATTTTCAGACCACCCTTGAGAGCTAATTTAGTCCCTGAAAATCTTTCAGATCTACAACAATCACAAGTTGACTTAGTAAATCCTTTTAGAACTAGGTCTCTTGGTGACTTAGATCAGTTAGATTCTGAGTCTTCACTTTCATCTCCTGAAACAAGTGAACATCTTGGTAGGAGAGAAAAAACACCTCCTAATTTGCATTTCCTGCACAATTTAGGTGTATCTCATCCAAGATCAGCTCAGCAATCTATTCCTGGTCCATCCACTTCTGCTCACCCTACATCCACTGTTCAAACCACTCCACTCCATCCCACTTTCCCTTTTGTTAATCCACCTCTTGTAAATCCACCCCCACCACATATCATGGCAACATGGTATGCTCCCTTAGTCCTTACTGCACCATTAGTCAATCTTCCACAGGACTATCAGTCCAAAATTCTGCTATATGATGCTAGCAATGCTACAAATGCATCACAACATGTGGATAAGATGGATGACTACTTTGACAGAAATGAAATTGATGATGATTCTGTCAAGCTTAGGTTATTTGCTCAGAGCTTAGGGGGAGAAGTAAGAAAATGGTTTAAAGGTTTAGCCCCCCATAGTATTAATGATTTCCAAGCCTTCCATCAAACATTCTTAAACAAATGGGAAGTAAATAAAAACCCTCTCCAAGTCCTTTCTGACTACAAGAACCTCCATAGAAACACTGGGGAAAGTGTGCAAGCTTATTGCACTAGATTTAATAGTGTGTATAATGCACTTTCCCTAAAACTAAAACCTCCACAAGGCTCAGCTTTAAACAAGTTTCCTGAAGGGTTTGACTCTGACATGACCTATCAGCTGAGAGAGAGAGATTTTGCAACTCTTGAAGATATGAAAAAAGGTGCTCTTTCTGTGGAAGTCAATTTAATGGAGAAGAGAGCAAGGATGAAAATTTAAAAGAGAGTATCTTTTAGAGAGGAATCTGCACCTTCTACTTCCAACTCAAAAATGGCGAAAATGATGGAAGAAATGATGAAATAAATGAGCATAATTAAGAGAGCACAAGCAAGCCAAAACCAAACTGCTCCTCAAAACAAAAACCAGAACCAAAACTAGAATTTTAGAAGAAACCAACCTCCAAACAGACCTAGGGAATATGATCAGAAAATCACTCCTCCCTTTCATTAAAACTATGTAAGTGAGGTTGAGGAAACAGATGAAATAGCAGAGGGGGATGATATCAACATGCTGGGGATAGACAATGATGACTGTGAGATTCATTATGATAGAAAACAAGTTCTATACACACCTTATGATGACAGAAGAGATGATGATGAAAATTATTATCAAGACATGGAAAATGTCATCATAGAATCTCAAAAATAATATGACCTTAGAAGAAAAACCTATCAACAAACCCCCAACAACAAAATCTCTGAAAAATCTTCACAAAACAGCACTACAACCAAGCCTAGAGTTGTCAAACAAAAGGATAAAACAGTGACTGTAAATTCTGGTAATGATAAAGAGAAAGACACTCAAAACAAAGAAAAACAGAGTGCAGACATTAGCAGTACTAACACTTCAGCTAGTACTCCTGTGAAAAAATTTTTGTCAAGTGTAAATAAAACAAATCAGCAAGATGATATTGTTGATAGAATGACAGCTAATAAGGCTGAAACCAACACTTTAAAGAGTCAAATTATTTTCAGCCTGGAGCAGGAAATTTCAAAGATCAAAATCTCTGTTCCCTTGACTGAGTTAGCTACCCAACATGTATATAGAACCCAAATTTTGAAGGCTTTAAACATTGAAGAAAATGAGGACATAGTCAATCTTAATGATGGCCAACCAGAGCTGATTTTTGGTCCTAAGATTGAAGGTAGATATCAAGAGGGACATGTTCCTCCCTTTTATGTAAGTTTAAATGTTCATGACAAAATTTTGCACAATGCTATGCATGATTCTGGGGCTTCTCATAATTTAATGCCAAAAGTTGTAATGGAGAGCCTAGGTTTAGAAATCACCAGACCTTACAAAGACCTTTACTCCTTTGATTCCAGCAGAGTAAAATGTTTAGGATTAATCAAAGACCTTTGTGTTAACTTAGCCCAAATTCTACCCAAATGTTTAGTCATGGATATTGTTGTGGCTGATGTGCCCCCAAAGTATGGAATGCTACTATCAAGATCTTGGGGGGCTAAGTTACAAGGGACTATGCAAATGGACATGACTTATGCGACTATCCCTATTTTCAATCAGAATAGAAGACTTTACAAGGAGTCCCATATGAAATACACAGTTACAAGTCAAGACATACCACAAAACTCTCCTATGTATTCTATAAATATAGGCCTTGATTCTTTTATCATTTTTAATGAGGAAACACTTGGTGAACAAGTCACTTTAACAGGATTAATGGCCGATAGGGAGGAAGAGGAAAACACCACAAAACTGTCAAAACAGTTTGCTGAACCGTTAAAAATTAGAAAAATAAACAAAGGTCTTAAACTACAAGTCATGCATCCTTTGCTTTTAAACATTGAGAGTCAAGAAAGCGGTCCTCAAAACAATAATATATCTGAGGAAATGAAACAAATTCAACTGAGTGCTGATACTCAAGAACAATCAGAAAGCATAGTAGTTGAAGAGGACGTTCACCAAACAGATGAAATTGAAACTATTCCTCTGTGGAGTATGTATTTTGATGGATCTTGCACTAGAACTAACACTGGTGCAGGTGTCTGGATTTCCAACACTAAAAATAACCACACAGAAAGCATTTCCTATAGATTAAATTTTTAGTGTTCCAAAAACATAGTGGAATATGAATCCCTTCTCTTAGGCTTGTACATTTATTGAAAAAGTTAGGAGCCAGAAGAATTAATGTGTATGGGGATTTAGAGTTAGTCATTAGGCAAGTCAATGGGGAATATAACTCAAATCATCCCAGACTTAGAGCCTACCGAAACGATGTCATGGACCTTTTGAAAACCTTTGAGGAGTCCAAACTATTTTTTGTCCCAAGAAAAAGAAATATTGCGGCCCACAATTTAGCCTTTGCAGCTAGGACATGCTTGACTCCATATGAAACCAAAGACCGCACAACTGAGATAAAATTTAGACCAGCTGTACTTAATAATGAAAATTATTGGCAAGTGTTTGATAATGATAAACAAATAGAAGACTTCATGCAATTCATAAATGAATTTGAACTACATAGTTCGGACTCAGATTATGATACAGACTGCAGTGAAGAAAATTTCATTGGTGAAGAAGAACCATCTCCTAAACCTGTTAATGTTAACTTGTTGTTAAGCAAACTAAAAAACAAAACAGAATTGGATGCATAGTTTGAAACAGAGGAGTTAGAAACTCTGCACTCTAAAGATGAAAGTTTGCCAAGTGGTCTAGCGCCTTTAGAAGAGTTGTTTGATCTTAACGATGTGGCCGAAAATCCAAAACTGGAACCTGTAGAGGCTGAAGTAGAAGATTGCAATATAGGTAGTGAACTTAAACCTATGATGATTAAACTGTCTAAAACTTTACCAGCTCACATTAAACTTAAATACATAGAGCTGTTTGAAGAGTTTTCTGATGTTTTTGCATGGAGTTACGAAGATCTTAAATCCTATGACACTGAAATAATATAGCACAAAATTCCCCTCAAAGAAAACCAAAAACCATTCAAACAGAAACTGCGCAGAATAAACCCTATTCAGTTGCCTTTGGTTCAGAAGGAGATCATGAAAATGTACGATGCCGGTATTATTGTCCCTATTAGATATTCTGAGTGGGTATCTAATCTGGTGTCTGTTAGGAAGAAAACTGGAGAGATCAGGTTTTGTATAGACTTTAGAGACTTGAAAAAAGCTTCATTAAAAGACAACTACCCTTTACCAAAGATGGATCACATTTTACAAAGGGTGGTAGGGTCTAAAAGAATTTCTTTGCTAGATGGCTATTCAGGGTACAATCAGATCTTAGTTCACCCTGCTGATCAATTAAAGACAACATTTACTACACCATGGGGCACTTTCATGTATGTGAAAATTCCCTTTGGTCTAATGAATGCTGGAGCAACTTTTCAAAGACCCATGGACATAGCTTTCTCGGAGGAACTGGGCTTCTTCATCATTATATACCTTGATGATGTCACTGTGTTTTCAAAAATAGATGAAGAGCACTTAGAACATTTGAGAAAATTTTTCGAGAAATGCAGAATGTTTGGAATATCCTTAAACCCTAAAAAGACACTATTCGGTCTCCAAGAAGGTAAACTTCTTGGGCACATTATTTCTGAGGAGGGTATAAAGATAGATCCAAACAAGATTGAGGCCATATTGCAGATCTCTCATCCTCGAAACATCAAAGAGTTGCAATCTTTCATTGGAAAGATTAAATTTTTGAGAAGGTTCATCCCCAACTTGGCTGAGCTCCTTAGGAATATCACAAACATGTTGAAGAAGGAGCAAGGGGTAAAATGGACCTTGGAGGCGAAGAAGTCTTTTGAACTGGTGAAACAAGCGTTAACCAAAACACCGGTTCTTATAAGTTCTGATTTTTCAAAAGATTTTTATATTTTTTCATTTGCATCAGAACATACTATAGCTGTTGTCATTTTGCAGAAAAACCCACAAGGACAAGAGAAACCTATTGCATTCTTTAGCAAGGCATTGAGGGATGCCCCTTTGAAGTATAACATTATGGAAAAGCAAGCTTTTGCTTTGGTTAAAGATTTGAAAGACTTCAAAGTGTACATCCTTCACTCACACATCATTGCCTTTGTCCCAAACTCAGTTGTTAAAGACATTCTAACGTAGGACCCAGATGGTAAGAGAGGTAAGTGGATTGCTATTATCCTTGAATATTATTTAGAGATAAAACCCACTAAACTCATCAAAGGCCAAGGTCTAGCTAGATTAATGGCTGAATCAAATTTTGAAGTTCTTGATATTAATATGATTAATGCTTTGGATGATCAAGAGGAAGTCTCAACTCCCATTGTTGAAGACCATTTTATGAATTCCTCTTGGTATGCTGATATTGTTTATGTTTTACTTAATTTGAATACACCTTCTAGTTTGACAAAAACAAAGGCAAGGTTCCTGAAGTTAAAAGCTGTAAACTATTGCATTATAGATAGATGTCTTTATTGGAAAAATGCAAGTGGTGTATTGCTTAAATGTTTGCCTGAGTTTGATGCAGAGAAGGTTAAATACCAATTCCATGAGGGAGAGTGTGGAGGTCATTTGTACTGGAAGACAACAGCCAACAAAATTTTGAGGGCTGGTTTCTATTGGCCTACTCTTTTTCATGATGTGCACAAGATGATCCTAGCCTATCATAAATGTCAACTTTTTGAAGGCAAAAGAAAACTGCAACCCTTGCCTTTGCATCCAATCACTGTTGAAGGCCCATTTCAAGAGTGGGGACTTGACTTCATAGGAGAAATCCATCCCCCAGCTTCTGCCCAACATAGTTGGATTCTCACTGCCATAGACTATTTCACTAAGTGGATAGAAGCCACACCTTATAGACAAGCCAATGATTCAGTTATCATAAAATTTATGGAGACTAACATTCTCTCCAGGTTTGGCTGTCCTACCAAGATCATCACTAATAATGCAGCAGCATTTGGATCAAAGAAGATGGTTGAGTTCTGTCATAGATATCAGATAACATTGGGGCATTCCACGACCTATTACCCTCAAGGTAATGGACTTGAAGAATCCTCAAACAAAAGTTTAGTGAACATAATCAAGAAACTATTGGAAGACAACAAAAATTCTTGGCACACAAAGCTAGTTCATGCACTATGGGCTAACAGATTGAGTTTGAATAAATCTATTGGTATGTCACATTTCTAGCTTGTGTATGGTACTGATGCAATTTTTCCAAATAGCCTTGGTGTACCAGTTATGAAGTTGATTCAAGAGTTGCAAACTGAAGATAATGACATGATCAAAAGAATAAATCAGACCATCCATATTTAGCAAACCAGAGAGGAAGTTTATAACAAAGCATTGCAGAAACATATCAACATTAAAAAGCTTTT
The DNA here is from genome assembly GCA_034641835.2 of Pinus albicaulis. Classification (NCBI taxonomy): domain Eukaryota; kingdom Viridiplantae; phylum Streptophyta; class Pinopsida; order Pinales; family Pinaceae; genus Pinus; species Pinus albicaulis. Next base: position 1,641,292,524 of record CM076581.1, on the reverse strand, counting down.
TGATAGAAGAACAAAGGCCAGCAATTTCAAAATTGGGGACCAAGTTTTAAAGTGGGACTCAAGGAGGGAAGAGAAGGGCAAGCATGGAAAATTTGACAACTTATGGCTTGGCCCTTACTCTATTCATTCAGCCGCTGGCAACAATGCATTTTTCTTGCAGGAGTTGAATGGAGCAGAATTGTTTGGGGGTCTTGTCAATGGCAGGATGCTTAAGCATTACTTCTTTTGATCAATGCTATGTTTTGAAGCCTTTTTATCTTTTTCATTATAAATATTTCATCCACCATTGCATTCAAAGTTGTAAAATTCAAAAATACAAAAACAATGAAAAGAAAGAAAAGAGGGCAGATTGTGAAAGCAAGAAAGGTATAGCCCCATACCAAAAAAGAGAAACAAATATGGAAGTGTGCAAGCTCAAATGCCACTCTTGAATAACACACTTCTAGTTAGTCAAATTGTCTAATCTTGAATAATTAGCTTTAAATTTTCTGCTGATAGGATAGTGAATTCGATTTGCCAAATTGTTTAATCTTGGCTTATTAGTAGATAGTTTAGGATAGAAATTAAAGGTTCAAACATGATCAAAATCTGAACCTAAGTTTCCAAAAATAGATGACTCAAATCTGTTTCATTTTCTGAGTCAAAAAACATGTAAATCTGGTTCTAATTAACTCAAAACCTGAACCAGAGAACAAAGGAGGAAGAACTCAAACAAAAGTCAAAACAGAGCTGTAAAAAAGATGAAGGAAGCGCTTTGAATTTTCAGATCTTAAGCCTTCCATTTTTGTTTTAAATTTTCTGAAAAATAAATGTCTATATGCAGTTTGTCTTTTATGCCATAGACCAGCATCAAGTTAGACTATTCAATCCTGACTTGAATTCTTTTAAATTTCTGTTGTAGAATTTAGAGAATAAAAATCTGTTGGACAGTTTAATCCCAACAGATAGTAGAATAGGTAGAGAAGCATCTGAACTCAACTGTTTAATCTGAGTTCAGGGAGAAATAAGGAGTAGAAATAGATTATATTTCCTGCATTCAAAAGAATAAAATGTTGTGGAAAGATTTTTCCAATCCAAGTGCACTCTAATGAAGAAAAAATGTTAGATTAGTAGGATTGGGTAGGTAGAAAGTTTGTATTGATGAAGATCCATTTCTTTTATGACTGCCAATATGTTTTCAGAGAAATTATTCTCAGCAAAGGAAGGGTAGCCCATGGATGAGGAAACTGATCAGTGTCCCAGAGAACATAAAGGGATCAGGCACAAGTCAGCCTCCCAAAGAATGCAGGTTTGAAGTTCTTGATGCCTTCAAGAAGGCACCATCCCCAAGTGGATCCACTGTTAGCCAACTATAAAATTTGTTATACCAAATGCTGGCTAAAAACATTTTGAGCCTTCAAGGAACAAATTTCATTGCTAAAAATTGTTGGCTCTTGAAGACTCTTGAAGGCCTTATGCCTATCCTCTGTCTAAACTTCACTGATGTTCCCATTTTACACTTAGAAATCCTGTTGATTTCCAAGCCAGAATACTGCTGCAAGCACCTTTTTCCCCCTTCCCTTCTTCCAAAACTAACCTCATTTTAACCCTTTCATCTCCCATGAAAAATCCCTCATTTTCATAATTTTTCCCTTTCCCCTTCATCAAAATCCCTTGACAAGGTTGAACACTCCTTTTTCACCTTATCCGAACCTCTCTACCCTTTGAAAATCATTGGAAAAAACTATAAAACCCACATTTTTGGCATATATGGGTCCTAGACCTTTTTCCCATTTACCCTCGGTCACATCATTTCCCATGCGCCCACGGCCCCGCAATCGGGCGCCTATCCACTTCAAAAAAAAATAATTCCTGGCCAAAGTTAAAAGCTTGGTTATATATTAAAAATCGTCGGTTTTATTATTTTATTATTTTTCCGCCGGGTCAAATTTTAAACCATTCCGTACCGTCGATCTGATATGAAGATCGGATGGTGCGGAGTCTGTCTCTCGGTGGTCCCCACATTCCACTCACCTTTCCAAAAAACCACGCGGTATTCATCGCACCGCCTTTGGGCGAGGGCGGTTTTTTCTTGATCACCAGCGATTCCACTCATCGGTTGACGCGTGGCCTGGGCACTGTTCATAAAACCGCCGTCCATCGCACGTTAACGTTCGAACATGGACCCCGTGCGATATTGCTGTACACCGTCTGATCTGGGGCAGGCCATCCAACGGCTATCACTCACCGAAGATGCCCGATAGTTAATCGGGCTACAGCACGACATTCAATAAATCTTCGCCGTCAATCTGATCTGCAGATTGATGGTTCATATTCCATCGCCCTGATTCATCGCCCGATCAAACATTTTCCGCTTTGAATTTCCGTTTTTGCTCCCGACCATCGATCTCTGCGCGATCGACGACTCTGATTTAAACAAATCTTCCACCTTCTCTATCACTTCTCTTGATCAATCCTGATCGTTGGATGATGCCATCCAATGGCCACGCTTCCTCCACGTATCCTCCTCGGCAATAAACCTATATATGCAAGATTTTTTAATATTTGTTTGTATTTTGCAGGGTTTAAATGGTTTTCTCACCATTTTTGAAGAAAATTCGAAAGCAGAGGATGACGATCTTCCTGCCTTCGATTCACCAAAGGAAATCATCACAGGGTGTTAAAAACACGTTTTCATCAATCGTTCATGAAGCATTGATGCCATATCGCCCATGTGCATCCCTGTACATTAGCAAAAACCATGAATTGGGCGCAGTCAGAGAGTATCAATGACGAAGACCAAAATTTATCAAAACAGAGGATGGAAGACATATTTCTAGGGATCACGGCTAAGAATGTTTATCAAAAGCCTAATCCCCAATTTAAAACATAGTTTAAAGAAGATATTAAGGGTTTTATCAACAGAAGCGCTTCCACCGCCACATCTAAGGCAAATTGATTCCTCCCAACTACTAAAATGCCACCTATGCCTCAAAGTACTCAATCAGAGGCTAAAGTTATTGATTAAATGAAGATATTTGCCTCAGCGCAGCCAAAAAGTTACTTCTGCAAGGGAAATTAATGAAAAGGATATTGGCAGAGTAACCCTGACATCACACAGAGCCTCAGAGGTCAAAAAAATATCCCACCAAGCTTAAACTTTATGTAAAAACATTTAATACAGAATGCACCCATGTAAGTTTCTTCATTTAGCCCCTCAAAGGCCAAGAAGCCATTAAAATATGTATTAATTGTAATTGGAGATCTTTTATCAGATCTCACCTCCTCATTCTTCTATATATACTCTTGCAGAAGATGAGAGAGGGGTTGGTTGCAGAACTTTGATATACACTTGAGCTTAAACTTCTGATTATAAATAGTGTTCACTGGCTCTTGGAGCTCTGCTTGTGATAGATAGGTTAGGCTGAGATGTGTAGATGGTTGCTAAACTAAAGAACTGGACTTAAAGTTGTAACTGGTTTGGAGCATCAATACAAGCTGATTTATGGGATCCTGGTCTATGTTGACGGTGATGTTTTTCTTATTGTAACTTGTCATTTTGTTTCTGTTTTCACTGTGTTCCATTTTCTCTTATAAAGAACAACATGCATAGAGTTAGGACCTACTGTACATCAGTAACCTTCTCTGACTGAAAATATTTATCTGAATGTTTTCTTCTAAACTATGTTATTTAGGAATGATTTAATTCATTTCAAGCATAGGAATGCTGGCGTTCCCTCGTCTTATTGTCTTAGATGAATGTTATTTCTAAATGTTATTTTCAGTATATGTTTTGTGAAGATGAACTGAAGAAGATATGGTGAGCCTTGGTCCCAGTTTTATCCCCACAACTATCTGGATGTTTCCCTTGGAATGTGTTAAAAGCTGGCTAGTTTAAAAGTACTTACTAGATCTTAGGCCATTCTGTGTTACCTTTGTGTTTGTCTTGAAAGTAACTAAGTAAATCAGAGCTAGGAGAGGATTTGTGGTGAGCCCGGCCCGCTAGTTTCTACTCCAACAGTTTCCTTCAAGTTTCCCTTTGTTTTAAAGTGTTTTCTATTGAAAGTGTATCAAAGGCTGGCTAGTTTAAAAGTACTTACCAGATCCTAGTTTTCTTTTATGTTTTTCTTGAGTCTATGTCAAAGGCTGACTAGTTTAGAAGTACTTATCATATCCTGGGCTGCTCTTGTTTTGCATATGTTTATTTCTCGTTCTTATTGTATCATTTCATTCCATAAATCAAACTTTAAAGAGATCCTTAGACATATATGACTTGCCCCATGGACCACTCTTGCCTCTTTCTGTTCCAATTAAACCCTATTATGAATCCATAGCCCAATGGACTAAAACCTACAATTATCTATCTTTTTTTTCAAAGCTTACTCTTATTGCTTGCAACTTCTCACCTTCGGAACTCTTTGCATTTACAACTTTCCACCTCAAACAGTATTCATGCTCAACCATCCAAAAAAAAAACAAACCCTTGGCCTTCATAACTAGCCTAATATTATAACCCCAAACTTCAAAGAAAAATTCATCTTTGCACTTATTGGAGAGATCCCTCTCTGGATTCAGGAGGGCTAGATCCTAGAATCCCAAAGTTGGGTTGAAATAATGTTGCTTCTGCAATTTTAGTCTCACCAATCTGCTAAAATTACAGATTCCTAACACTTCAGAAATCTCCAAATTACTCTGCAAATCCCTTCAATGGATTCAGAATGTTCAAAATAGTCATAATAGACTATTCACTTCCATCAATTGGCCTTTGGCTGCTCTGGTTACGCCTCCAACACTTGGTGGCACCCCTTAGCTCTAAGTTCACTGAAAACTTCTCGGAAGCATATCAAATTTAAAAAGTCTATAAAAGCTTCTAAACATACCTACATTGGATTTAGAAGGTTCGAAATAGTCAGAATAGACTACTGGTTTGCTGAGAATGGATACTGGCTGCTCTGGATAGGCCCCATTCTCCTGTTGGCACCTAGTGGCCCTTGAAACTTTGATGAAGAAAATAGGCCATAAAAAATCCTCTATTGGCTCTAAAAACCCCACCATTAGTTCCATAATGTCTGAAACATCCAAATTTGACTATTGGATTACTGAGAAATGCCTCTAGCTTCCCTGGTTAGGCCTCAAACTGATGTTGGCCCCTGGCGGGCCTAATGGCCTCTAGAAATTCTCTGAAGATAAATCCCACTCATAAGTCTTTTGATGGCTCTAAAACCATCACCAATGAGTCTGGAATGTCCAAGAAGGTCGAAATTGACTATTCACACTCCTAGAATGGACGAATCTAGCTCAAGATAGAGCCTAATCAATTTTTGTCCAGTTACCCCTAAATCATCTCCACTAAAAGTGGAGGACTTAAGTTAAACTCAAGTTAAAATAGGAAAACAACCATTAAAGGCACACTGGCCAAAAGTCTACCAGGATAACCGTTAGCAATTAATGCTATGGTTGGGGGTTGGGCACATTCCCCAAACCTCGCGGTCTTCATTAACGGTGGAGTGAAATCGTCGGCAGTTGTTGTAAACTGTCATGCCGCATGTGACAAAGATTTAATGTTGGTGTTTATGTTTGCACCATGGTTTATGTATTGCACTTGGACTTGAGCTGTGGCCACATGGGGAGGGGTTGGACCTTGGGGCTGGCCCTTCCTGCCCCCCTATACGTGCAACCACCAATCTTTAAATAAAAATCGCAGACCCATAGGTTAAGAACCAAAAGGTAGCCCAAGTAGTAAGATGTGGGTGTGTTGGCAAGGAGGTCGTGGGGTCGTATTCGTTCGGCTCCACCAAATTTTTAAACCAATTTCCTAGGCCATGTGGCAGCCTTCGGGCTTGCCACGTGACGACCTCTGATTGGCCCAAAAAACTTGGTACAGTCCAACTGCAAATAACATGCTAATACTTGTCATAATATGACTGGCCTAGAGGGAATATTCTAGGAATATTCCCTCGAATATTATTTTTTTGAATTTTCAAAAACCCAGTCAAAAATGGTCAAAGGTAAAAAATTGTAGTTTACTAAACTTTTCAAATCGAGATAACTTCTTCATATGGTGTCATTTTTTCGAACCGTTCACGGTGCCAGAATTAGGAAGACAAGATCTATCCGGTCGCTCAAGTTTGACACACTTTCAAACACTTTGAAATTTTAGCTATCACTTAGGTCCTTGATTCAAATCTGATCACACCTCCCCATTGGGAATCTTTTCGACCCCAAAAGACTAATTACCTGATCTATTCAATAGATGAGAGTAAAGCACCCTCACTTTTCCAGCCTCCATACACTTTTCCTTGCATTTCTTAGTGCCTTTGAACCCAACTCAAAGGTAGCCAACACTTCCCTTCCTGAATGCTTTTGTCCTCTTGTCAAGAATTGTAGCTTCCTTGAACTCACCCATAAATTTTTGGCGAGAAATTTTCAATTGAAGGTAGTTGAAAATCATGTCCTTTATCATCGATCAAAGGTGGCTTAAGCAAACATAAGTTTCCAACATAAATGAATACATAAATGAAATTTTCATATGTACAAATGAATGTATGTATTACTAGGTTAAGAAGTCAAACCACTTCTTACCGAGCCACTTCCATGGCGATTTTTGCTGCTGAAAATCCTCTTCAAGTGAAACATCTTTTCTCACATCAATGATGGAATATTTGGTTCCAATTTTTCCAGCCTTGCTATCCTCTTGCTTCAAATTCTTGCGATAATTATTTGGATGCATTTCCAACATTGGGCAATAACATGTCCCTTTCTCTAGCAATGTGTGCAAGTCTTTTGCACCTTTTGAGAAAGTTTCCTTCGCTTCAATTGTTTCTTGTATGCCTTTAATTTCTTCCAGCATTTTGAAACTTCATGGTTACACAGACCACAAAAGGAGTAGAAACTCTTTCTTCCTTTCATGCATGCATATTTGCCATGTTTTTTATAAACATAATCAACTTGACTATGGGAATAATTATACCTCAAATTCTATTTTGCATGTCCATCTTTTTTACCTTCATGAGGAGATGAAATTGTACAGGTTCCAGCTTTCTTTTGAAGACTAACATCAGCATTTTTGTCTCGATAGCTGTCATAACTCTCTTGCTCACCATAAGCTGCATGTCTACACACATCTTGCTACAACATAGGCTTCAAAAAATGGCAATCAACTTGAAAAAAAACTTGACATGTTTGTGGTTTAGAACTTGGAAAAAAATTTCTTCTTGAAGTTGTCTCAAATGCCTTCATGGCTATAGAGTTTTCGCCATAAGATTGAACATAGCCTAGAACGAATTTTTTAGGTCTTTCCTCAACCAAAATAGGACCAATCATTCCTTGTGCATGTTTTCCTATACCCTTTCCTTCATAGCCCATTTTTAACATCAACTTGGACCCTCTACCTCTAGTGTGCTTTTCAAATGAACCTACACATATTTCTGAAGTGGAACTGAAGACAAATATGAGTGATTTACATTTTCTTCAAGCATGTGTTTGGTTAAGGCCTCTTGGGCTTGATATTGTTGCATCTCCATCTCATGCATTCTTTGAAGAATTCCTTCTTTCTCTTGCTTCATAGAAACCAATTTCTCATGAAGTCCAATGCTTTCTCTTCTATATTCTAACAAATTTTTCACCCTATCCTTTAGGATGTAAAATTATCGCTTCATCTCTTCATTGAACAATCTTGTGAAGCAGGAGGATTTTGAAACCTCACTTGAAGAATTTTTCATCTTATGTGAATGAACTAAAAAAATTCAACAAAAAATCACAAAGCTTTCAAAAACAATTGACAAAGCTTCTAAACAAAATGGTTGTAGAGTCAAGCTCTTCTTCAAGCAACCTTTTGCAAAAAAACCTTCTTGTGCTTCAAGGGTTGCCTTGAGGTCCTTTGGGTAAGGAAAATGCCTTCAACCCTTCTTCCTTATAGTCCTCTTCTGTACTTAGCTATCAGTAGTTTTCCCTTCACCTCTAGCAAACTCAAACTTGTAAGCAACAATCAATTTGCAAACATTCAAATTCTTTGCACTATTAAGCACCTTTCAAGTCAACAAGAAAGCTAGTGCTCTATAAAGAAAGAAACCTAGTGCTCCATACCAACCTGATATGAAAATGGGTGGATAAATTGAAATTCTTATGCGCAAGCACCTCCCACTCAGTTAAACAAATAAAAGATCTAGCTTATTCTTGAATGTGCATAATTGAATACTTGAAATAGGTGTATGTTTTTTTAACTGTTTAAGTGCTTTAAGAACATTTGTTTTTGCTGATATTAAGCATGTAAAACAATCATAAATTTCAGAAAATAAGCATCAACACATAACAACAAATTTAATAAAGGATTTCACCCGAATATCGTGGGCTACGTCTCCTTGAGCCTTAGTCAACTAACTTGGCTCTTTGGGATTAGGATTGAAAATTTATTTTAAAATTTAAATAATTAACTCGAATGGTTATCTGAACTAAACCAATGGGTTTAGAATACCATTATATCCCTGGAATGGCTGAAATATCTCTGAATATGAACCTCGGCTCCCTTAGACTTAACGCCTTCTGTCGGTGCCCTTAAGCTTCCCTGAGCTTCTCTGTGGCACTAAATCCCTCAGAAATATTTTTCTGTCCATGAAAAATTTTATACTATCTCTAGCACATATTAGGAACCCAAGATAGGTTGTTCATTTGCTCCAAATGAGAACTGGATTCCCAATCTAGGCCTCCATCCACTAGTGGCCCTGGGCTGCCCAAAACTTACCTGTGGCTTCTCGACCTTCAAAATTATCCAAATGACTCTAAAAACCCCTTCAATGGATTCATAATGTCCAAAATAGTCAGAATATACTATTTAATTGCATCAATTGGCCTTCAGCTGCTCCGGTTACGCCTCCAACACCTGACGGCACCCCTTGGCTCTAGGTTCACTGAAAACTTCTCTGAAGCATCTTGACTTTCATAAGTCCTCAAAAGCTTTTTAAAATAAATGCATTTGATTTATAAGGTTCAAAATAGTCAGAATATACTACTGGTTTGCTGAGAATAGATATTGGCTGCTCTGGATAGGCCTCATTCTCCTACTGGAACTTGGTGGCCCTTGAAACTTATTTGAAGCATATTAGCCTTAAAAAGTCCTCTAATAGCTCTAAAAACCAAACCATTACTTCCAAAATGTCTGAAACATCCAAATTTGACTATTGGATTACTGACAAAAGCCTCCAATTGCCCTGGCTAGGCCTCAAACTGTTGCTGGCTCCCGGTGGCCCTAGTGGCCTCTAGAACTTATCTGAAGCTAAATCCTACTCAGAAGTCCTCTGATGGCTTTGAAACCCTCACCAATTAGTATTAAATGTCCAAGAAAGTCAAAATTGACTATTCACACTCCCAGAATGGACGAATCTAGCTCAAGATAGAGCCTAATCAATTTTTTTCCAGTTACCCCTAATTCAGCTCCACTAAAAGTGGAGGAGTTAAGTTAAATTCAAGTTAAAATAGGAAAACGACCATTAAATATGCATTGGAAAAAAATCCACGAGGATAACCATTAGCAATTAATGTTGCGGTTGGGGGTTGGGCACATGCCCCAAACCCCACAATCTTCATTAACAGTGGAGCAAAACCGTCGACGAATGTTGCAAACCGTCATGTTGCATGTGAAAAATATTTAATGTTAGCAGTTATATTTGCGCCGTGGTTTATGTATTGCACCTGGACTTGGGCTGTGGCCACATGGGGAGGGGCTGGCCCTTCCTGTCCCCCCATACGCGCAACCACCAATCTTTAAATAAAAGTCGCAAACCCATAAGTTAAGAACCAAAAGGTAGCCCGAGCGGTAAGACATGGGTGTGCTGGCAAGGAGGTCTCGAAGTCAAGTCCATTCATCTCCACCAAAAATTTAAACCAATTTACTGGGCCACATGGTGGCCTCCAGGCCTACCACATGGCAGCCTGTGATTGGCCCAAAAAAATTCGTATAGTCCAACTGCAAATAACATGTTGACACTTGTCACAATATGATTGGCTCAGAGGGAATATTATGAGGAATATTCCAAGAATATTCCCTGGAATATTCTTTTATTTTTAAATTTTCAAAAACCCAGTCAAAACTGGTCAAATGTCGAAAATTGCAATTTACTGGAATTTTCAAATCGTGATAACTTCTTCATATGGTGTTAGTTTTTTGAACCATTCACGACGCTAGAATCTGGAAGACGAGATATATCTGGTCGCTTAGGTTCAACACACTTTTGAACAATTTGAAATTTGAGCTATCACTTAGGTCCTTGACCCAAATTTGATCATTCCTCAAGGAGCAACGTAGGGAAATAAGAGCTGAAGTCAAGGAAGAAATTGACTAAGTCTGGGTTAGAGGCCTTCAGTGAGCAGTGATATGGGTTGAGAACTTGCATGGTGAGCTTAGTTGAGCAAAGACTTGGTTAGCCTAGCCCTTTTGGTCCTTCCCAAGAGCTGGAACAACTATCAAATTTCGATGAATGGGAGGGTGAAACTACCGAATTGGGAGCACTTATGGTTTAATTTAGTACAGAAGAAAATAAGGTGGAATGCCAGAGACAGGAATTCATCCAAGGGCGAGGATGAATAAAAATTTTCATTGGCTATGAAGGAAAACAAGGGGAAAGGGAAGAAATCCCAATCCAAAACAGAATCTAGTCAAGGGGGCAAGAAGAAATATTTTTCAAAAATCAAATGCTTCCATTGTCATGAATTCAGTAATTATGCAATGAAGTGTCCACATAATAATTCAAGCAAGAAGACCTCAAGAGGAGCAGTAGGTGAAGCCTTGGCTTCACAATTCAAGCTTGACTTTACCCTCATTGCATGAATGACCAACACAGTGATGGGGAGTGTGTGGTACTTGGGTAGTGCCTTGTTCAACATGACGAGGAATAGAGAATTTTTCAGTCAAACCTGCAGGAGAAATACTCTTAGAAGCACATCGATATGGGAGATGACAGAAGGTACAATACGACCCAGGCTGATACAACCACCTTTAAGAGGGAGTCAGGTTCCCTCCTCAGGCTCAAGGATTTCATGTTTGTGTCAAGCCTAAAGAAGAATATTGTCTCTCTTACAGTTTTGGAAGACTGTGGATACGATGTGATATTCAACAAAGGAAATTCATTCCTGAGGCACATAGCCAGAGGATATGTGAAGTAGATTAGGGTTTTGGTGAAGAACTTGTACAAGCTAGATGTGGAGGATTGTGCTGCATTGAGCACAAAAGTGTAAAAGGTCTAGAGCTATGATGTCGGTGAACTTTGGCATAGAAGACTTGGCCACTTACATCATGGATATTTGAAGATCATACATCAGATAACCACAAGCCTTCTAAAAGGAGAACTTGAGAATCATAATGTCAGCAAAGGATTTACTTTGAGGAAGTACACAAAATACAATTTTCATGATCGGGACAACAAGGTGCATGCAGTCCTAGAAAGGATCCACTCTAATGTCTATGGACCTTTCTCAACAACATCCACTGCCAGTCACAAATATTTTATCATTTTCAGTGATGAATATTCACGGAAGTTGTTATCACAAAATCAGACCTAATAGGCTGCTCATCAAACCAATCTTGTGCAACTATTTCAAACCAATATTTTGGTTGAGGCTTAGCCTCCTCAACCTAAGAGGGCTCTCTCAAGGGTTTATGATTTTTGATAAATATGTAGATGGCTAAGTCTATATGAGATAAAAACAGATAAATGATGTAAAATGGTTGTAAATCACATTATCAAGTGTACATTGGGCTTATGGAGTCATGATAGCTTCAGCAAAACCAAGATAATCTACCTAGCATGGAAGTCAAGGCATATCAGAGTTCAAGTCAAGGAATAAACATGTAGAACAGTGAAACACATAGTCAGCTTGTTTATGAAGGAAGTCAAAGCATCATTGATGAATTCTGAGTAACATAAGCAAACACCACTGCAATATAATATTGAAAATATGCCATTAGAACAAGAACATACAAAAACTCTTTATGAATCTTGAGTTGTCTAAGTAGAAATTATGTATTAGGCTGAAAACAATCACTTACATAAAACAGAGTCTTTTTGCTAACAAATGTCCAACCCTTTCTATTTCGAATCCTTGATATTTTATAGATCATTTACATCATAAGATAAACTTATCTACAACTAGATACATCGAATTCCTATGCTTTGACACCTATACTAACCATGAAACATGGTATTTATTACAAACACAGCTGTAAAACCGATATAGAGTCTTATTACAAATATAATTAGAACTCTTTTGATTCCACTTAAAACAACTTTATCTAAACTTAATTACATCATTTTCCCCTATATTTCCATTAAGTCGAATCCTGATGATGAGCTCCAACCCGTTATGACCATGACGCTGATGATGTTGATCTCCTGCAATTTAGGAAACTGCTCCCCTGTTTTTAGGCTTAGGATCCCTTTAGTTTCTTGAGATTTTCTGACCACTTCCAACTGATAATTTCGAGGCTAATTTATGTTAGGAACATGATTGACAGATTTCCCAAGTCATCCCTTCATGCCAGTTGTGCGAAACCATTTTAAACTTCTCAAAATAGTGAAAACAGACCTGTGCTACGAAAGCAACACAATTTCGTAGTGCTTTTCGTAGCGTGGTCTATTTACCCATTTTCCTTCAAAATTTAACCTTATTTACTTCAAATTTACCTTGATATTCACTTGATATAACTTCCATAGAAATTTCAAATCAAAATACCTGGTGTTCCCTCCAAAATTTGATAAGAAAAAGGGTGAAAAAGCTGCTACAACAGTTTCGTAGCACATTTCACCCTTTTTACACTACAGGCGCTACGAAACTACTGTGCAAGCAGTTTTAACTAGATTTTGACAAAATTTAAAAAAAAAAGGTTACCACAGCTTCAAAATATTATTAGCTTCATCAAAACCATCAGCTATTTGGATTAAAAACATAATATTCAAAAAATTTAATCCTCATTTTCCATTTAGAGTTTGTTTTGAATTTGTCATTTTTCACCTCTTCTCTTTAGTTCATATTGAGACTATCTTAATTGTAGCTCCAAATCATCTACTTGGCCTCTTAGCTTTCTGTTACTTGCTCTCAAATGAGTGTTGATCACTCTAACAAACTTTTCTTCTTTAATGGCTGAAACTGTCCATGTGAAGAACTGTTGTGCACTGCTTGGGATCTCTGACCTAGCCATTGTTTGACCTTCCCAAAAGACCTTAAATCTCTTGAATTCTGTCTTTTCAATGCTGTGTTGTCTCGCCCTCTTACTCATCATTTCTAGCTCTTGATTTGCTAGCTTCAACTTTTCTTCCAGCATTTGACTTTCTGACATGTGTTCCTTTCCCTTCTCAATATTGTTGGCTGCAAGCTCCACTATAGTTGATGAGAGATCAACCATCTTATCAGAGACTTTGGCTACTTCAATGGTTAGTTGGATATTTTTTCTTCCTTCTTGGAGTCTCTTTTCATACCTAGTTAAAGGTTTCCTAGCTTGAAAAACAAAAGCTGCATTTTCACCTTCAAATTCCAATTTCTTTGCTGATTTCATTTTTCTCTATTTGGGTTCATTCACTTCAATGAAATATGCCTACACAATGGGTGATTCTTCTATGTATATTGCATGTATTATATCATCCAATTTTCCTTTCATCATTGGAATGTCCTCTGCCATTGAAACAACTACTTTTCCCTTTGATGTTGATACTTGAATTCTTGTCTTTCTCTGGCTCTCCTACTTACTGACCACCTGTTTTTGTTTTGTTTCTTTGACCTTTTCTACTTTTTGTTTTGTGGGTGATGGGGCTTTTGCAACAAGCACTGATGCTTTCTCAATTCTATCTTCAACCTGTTTCCTTGGTTTCAACTTCAAAAACCTCTTAGCTTTGGTAACCAATGGCTAATTAGATTCTGTTACTAGTGGTGATGGATTTCCCTTGATTTTATGGTTTCTAGCTGGGGTTAGGGCTTCCATTTCAAATCCACTCATAAATAAAAAGGAATACCAATCTCTATATATTTTCTGTAGCTCATTTAAAACCAGTAACTTAATCAAACCATGATGAAACAGAGATGTTTCATAGCCATCAGATTTAGCTTGGAATTTGTCAGCCATTTTGGAAAGGCTTCTATGCAAGTAAAATGGTAAATCTAATGATATAATTCCTGTGAAATGAAACAACAATTTAAAATGATAAGTATAGAACTTATGGTACCTACCTTCACATGTGAAATATCTTTGGATGTTGAATAGCAGCTTTGCATAGTTATCCTTGATACAACTCCTAGGTATTGCATTGTTCAAGTCCATGTCTACAAATTCAGGTTTCATAAACTCCTTGCATGGCTCCATGTCAAACCTAAAACATTTAAACCAAGATTGTTGTCCCCATGGTATATCTGTCACAACAACTATGATCTCAAGTGTCACTAGAATATTTATCATTCCAACTTTGGTAGTGGTTCCACTAAAATGTAGAGCAAACTATTTGGACACTTGAGTGTAGCAACCATGTAGCTTTTCACAAAATTTGAGACAGATAGCCTTGCTAAAAGCCTACATTACCATTTGATCCTCCATAACAGCATTTTCATTCTCAGGTTCATATCTTAGAAAATGTCCCCCTCTGTGGATCTTATTTTCCTTTGCCATGTTTCCTGTAGAAAACCTGTTTGTTTCTCTAAAACTTGTAAAGTAGCTTCTCTTGACCAGATGAATCAGCCTCGCTTGATTTGATGAGATTTGTCTTTGGATGGAACAACCATAAACTTATCCTCACTGTTTCAGATATTAGACAACATATGTGAAGGTGAATGAAACGTGAATGACTGAATTAGGCAAAAATTTGAATTAGAGATGTCACTTCATGACCCAATGATGTTTGATTGATACCTTATCATGAATATGATGACTGTAGGACAAGTGGGTACAACAAATCTGGTAATTAACTGACTCACCATACTCCTATCATGTCATTCCCCAATTGAAATTGACAATTCTCGGCTTATTTGACATGATAGCTATGAAACCGCACTTTCGTAGCGCTCATAGTGTAAATTTTGCAATTTGCGCTACGAAAGTAGCAGCGCTTTCGTAGCACAAAAATCACTTTTTGAAATAATGACGCTACGAAACTGTGGATTTGTAGTTAATTGCAAAAAATCAACCTAAAACCTACTTAGATGACCGTTAAATGAAAAATGTGAACTTTTTAACTATGGAATGGACCTAAAAAGACCTTTTTGAATTTTGATGGTGAGCACTAAACCTCCAAAACTATGACATACCCTTAACCATACTAAAATGACTTTCAAAACTATTTATATCATGATAAAAACAGAGTTGACATGCCATGTTTTTTTATTTTTATTTTTTATTTTTATAGTGATAATAGAAGTGCTGGATCTTCTTCTTGTGGAAGAAGGAGGAGACTTTATTGATCAAGAGTTCATAAATTTTTCTCAAAATTCAAAGTGCTTGAAACTGTGCCGAACCTGAGCGACCGGGTAGATCTTGTCTTCTTGATTACGACGTCGTGAACGGTTCAAAAAATTGATGTCGTATGGGGGAGATATCATGTTCTGATCGATTTCACAAACAATTAAATTTTGCGACAGGTTTGACTGGGATGCCAAGTCAGCATAAGGTGCATAGTCAGCAATAGGAGTATTCCTAAGAATATTCCATTTTCTCAAGCCAATCAAAAGTAGACAAGTGGTGAGCTATGATTAGTTTGATGGTTGTACGTTTCATTTTTTTGGACCAACGGGAGGGTGAGACATGGCTACCCCTGAGGCTGCCACGTGTCCCCTGGATGGTGGTGTAAAATTTTATGAGGTCCAGGGGGTTCGACCCCGCAACCTCCGACCTGCGTGCAGAGCCTTCCACCATTTGTGCTGCATGTTGATTCTTAACATCTTATGGTTAAATAATATACTTAAATGTTAATGAAATGTTGAGCGGGGGTTGGGGACTACCGGCTGTCCCAACCCGTCAGCAGCCCCATAGAGCAGTCACATACCAATGCATTGCAACTGCAACATCAAACGGTTATAGTTTATTACACTTATGACTTGATAACTCCAACATTTATCAACCCTTATCACATGCGATGTTTTCTCCGATAGTTACGTAACGTGGTTGCAAAACTCCGCTCTCAACTCCAGTTGCAAAGGTATTAACCACAATTTCGGCATTGGTTGCACTGCAAGGTTTAATGCGACCGCAGGGTTTTAGGGGTTGGCATGTCGCCACCCCCTCCCCTTAACCGTAGCCTTTATGGGTAGGACTAGGGGTTACAGTAGACCACCCCTAAAATTGCGGAATTGTGCCAAATTTAACTGCAAATAAGTGTGTTTCTCCAAATTTAGTGTAGGATTTGTAGGGGTTATTGGGAAAATGGCTAGGAGGGTCAATTTTCCACCAATTTGGGTGAAACAAGAGTCTACCTAGACTAATTTGAGCATTATGGAGCCATTGGAGCAGAGGAAACAACCATTAGAGGCATGTAAACACATGTATTTGCAATATTTTAATCTTAATGAAAGATGGACATGCCATTAAGAGCTGGACCATAAGATGTAGCCTATGAGGGGTGAACTGCTTCAGCTGTGTAAATGTTATGGGTGGTTTTATTTCTCTGTTAGACACTGTTGTTCAGTGTTATTTTCTCTTATTTCATGCTTCTAATTCACTAAAATCACTTAAATTTCATGGTTAAAATCCTCAACACTTAAGAAAACTATGGAGACAAATATGCAAATGTATTATCACTGAAAAGACACTTAGCACAACAAACTAATATATTCCTTTCAGATTAGGTTGGTATCATAGCTAGAGTTTATTCTCTGGTATTGTTTTGTACAAATATTTTCTTAACTGTTTTCAAGTTTCACATGCTTACTAGGCTCAAGATCAAGAGAGGAGAAGGCACATTGGTGGGAGCAAGAGGGTCTCAAAGCGAGCCACAACAAAGGAGAGAAATATTGCCACAATATCCACCACCTAGCTCACCTCCTAAGGAAGCATAAGCAACATTTAGCATGGCTTTAGAGGAAGAATAAATCCATGAATAAGTGGATCCCAAAGAGGAAGAAAGAGTGTTCAGGAAAGAATTCATTGATATGACTGAGATGGTTAGAATCCTTTATCAAGAAAGGAATAGAAACTATAAGGAGAAGGATCCAAAATTCATAAGGAAGGACATGGATCATCAGGAGGTCACAATGATGAAGATACGTCAAAGAAGGGAAATAGAGGAAATGGAGGTAGTGGAAATTCACCATCCTCACCCTCATCATCATCATCCTCTACTTCATTTTCAGTACATCAGTCACACAAGTCAAAGAACATTGGTAAAATTCCTTTTCTAAAACTTGATGTGAAGTTTGAATTGCCAATTTTTAATGGTGAAGTCAATGCAGAAAAGATTGATAATTGGATTAGGAAATTGGAGGTCTATTTGAGAATCCAGAACCTTCAAGATGATGATACCAAAATCCAATTAGCATCATTGAGAATGGAAGGTGCATCACTTTTTTGGTGGGAAGCCAAGACAAAGGAGGAGATCAAGAAGCACGGTAAGATTATTCTATCATGGACTGATTTCATTTCTGTGATAAAATGATAGTTTTATCCATTATCTCATATGCAAAAAAACCATAATGAATTGGAAAAAAATTAAATTATGGAAAGGACAGAATGTGCAAGTTTACATCCAAGAATTTAGGAGAAGAGCTCTCTTATTAGGGGTAGATTTGTAGAGCCAAGATACTTTGCTCAAGTACATAGGAGGCTTACATAGCTACATTAGACATAATATGCTCATGTTTAATCCTACAAGCCTAGATGGGGTTTGTGTTAAGGCCACACATCTAGAAGCTAGAGGGAAAAACACTCCTGATGAGGGTAGGAACAAACCTTTTAATGGTAAAAACAAAGAGAATACCTCAAAAGGTGCAAGAAAAAAGAATGCATCTGTCAAGAAATATGGATAAAAATTGGTTTGTAAAAATTGTTCAAAAGAAGGTCATAATGAAAATCAATGTTGGAAATTACATCCTGAAAAGAGGCCCAAATATCTCAACAACAAAGTGAAACATAAAACTGCAACTACAACTCAACATGATTTAGGAGAGGATTCAGGTGATGAATCTAAAATTACAGCCATGGGATTGAAGAACATGAAGGGGAAAGAAATTGAAACTAAACCTAGTACTAGTACATCAAACTATCACATACAAGCTCCAAATGAAGAAGAGATAATTGAATTGTTTCATGTTAGGGTCATCTCCAAACATACTAAAATTGACACATTGTTTGAAAGTGGGTCAAACGAAAACTTAATCTCTGAAGACTTGGTCAAGAAACTTAATCTTGAGACCATACCACATCCAAAACCATATCCACTTGGTTGGATTTGTAAGGATGCAAATTTACAGGTTTCAAAGAAGTGTATATTATGGTTTGTAATAACTGCACATTTTTCTGACAAAGTTGAATTAGATGTGGTTCTGCTTGACATAATAGGTATTATGTTGGGTAGTCCTTACTTGTATGACAAGAAAGCAATCTTCCATCACCATGAGAAAAAATACCATTTATTCAAATATGGCATGGAGTACATTGTTAGAGCACATCGTAAGAAGACAAATATTGGTATGGTAAATGCTGGACAGGTAAAGAGGCTGGTAAATTCAAGTAAGAAATTTTTTCTTCTAATGATTAAGCCTAAAGCTGATGTTAATCATGAATCATTTGAGGATTGTGATCCTAAGTTTAAATTAGATTTATATGATGTAGTTGATGCACATCATGAGATATTTTAGGAGCCAACAAGATTGCCTCCAAAAAGGGAGATTCAACATGAGATTCAGTTGTAGAAACATTGTCCTCTTCCAAACATTGGCATCTATCACATGTCGACAATGGAGAATGCTGAAATAAAGAGGCAAATCAAGGAGATTCTAGACAAAGGACTCATAAGGCCAAGAAATTCGCCATGTGTTTCACCCATAGTCTTTATTTTGAAGAAAGATGGGACTTGGTGCATGTGTGTAGACTTCAGGGCTTTGAAAAAGATAATGGTAAAGAATCGATACCCACTCCCAAGGATAGATGATTTTATTGATTAGCTGAAAGAAGAAAAGTTTTTCACTAAATTAGATTTATGAAGTGGATATCATCAAGTAAGAATTGCAGAAAGTGACATATGGAAAACTGCATTCAAAACCAAACAAGGACTATTTGAGTGGTTGGTTATGCCATTTGGTTTGTGTAATGCACTGGAAACTTTCATGCATGTTATAGATAGTGTTTTGTATCCATTTCTTGATGAATTTGTGATTATGTATTTAGATGACATACTGATTTTCAGAAAAACAAGAGAAGAACATGTCTTGCATGTGAATAGGATGCTTGAAGTTTTGAGAAAAGAGAAATTGTTTCTTAAGATGTCAAATTGTGAGTTTGGAAAGACCTCTTTGGTTTATTTGGGACACATTGTAGGAGGAGGCGAGTTGAGAATCGATCCTTCTAAAGTGGAAGCCATTGTGAATTGGCCCACTCCCAAAATAGTAATAGAGGTAAGAAGTTTCGTAGGTGCATCTCAATATTGGAGAAATTTTATTGCTAACTTTTATGCCATCGCAACTTCTATACATGTAGTGAAAAGTGTGAAGAAAGGCTTCCAATGGGGAGGAAAAAAAAAATCAAGCTTTCAAAGCTTTAGAAGACAATATCAGTTTAGCTCTAGTCCTTGCATTACTGAATTTGAGACAACCATTCGAGATACAAACTGATGCTAGTGATTATGTTATGGGCGCAGTTCTTTTGCAACTTGGTAAGCCTATCACTTTTCATTTTGAAAAATTCAATGGTGTTGTAACTAATTATCCTACATATGATAAAGCATTGTATGCATTGGTACAAAGCTTCAAGAAGTAGAAACACTACTTGATGCGTAAAGAGACGATTATACATACTGGTCACCAACCATTATAATGCTTGCAGTTGCAAACAAAATTGCAGCAATCACAAAATTTCATGTGGATGGGATTTCTTCAACAATTTCACTTGGTTATAAGGTGAAAGAAAGATATTTTCAATAAAGTTGCTGATATGCTTTCACAACCAATTATAAGTGCTTCTACTTTACTAAAAAATGATTCTATTTTACATGAGAGTTACATAGAACAATATGCACATGATTTTGATTTTCAAGATGGGTATGCTAGTTGAGTGAAGGGAATCAAGTTGGGGAAAATGATTATCACATGCATAAAAATTTGTTGTTTCATTTGGGAAAGTTGTGTATACCAAAAGGAGAAAGGCTAAGTGTCATGAGAGAAGCTCATTCATCTCTTATTGCTGGACACTTTAGGGTAAGAAAAATAGTGTTGCATATATAGAGGTATTGCTATTGGCCTCGCATGATAGATAGTGTGTCGCATTTTATAAGAGGTTGTTCTATGTGTGCAACAAGCAAGCCTAGCAATAGGAAGCTTGGGTTGTACACGCCACTACCGGTACCATCAAGGCCATGGGAGAGTGTCTCCATAGACTTTGTTGGAGGTCTACCTATGTCAAGAAAACAACATGATTATCTTTATGTAGATGTGGATAGATTTAGTATAATGTGTATACTTATGCCGTGTATGAAAACCATTACTGTTACACAAAATGTTGAACTTTATTTTCAACATGTATGAGTTCATTATGGATTGCCTACTTCTATTTTTAGTGACAGGGATTCCAGGTTCATTGGGAATTTTTGGTCCAATCTTTGGAGTATGATGGAGACAAAGTTGAAAAAGAGTACTACTTTTCATCCGAAACTGATGGCCAAACTGAGGTGGTGAAAAGAACCGTTGTGCATCTATTGAGATGATATTGCAGCAAACATCCCAAGTTGTGGGATGAGAAAATGCATTACATTCAACATGCTTACATTCGGGAAAAACACTCTTCTACAAATACATCACATTTTGAAGTATGCTTTGGGTATTTGCCAAAATCGCCATTAGAATTCATCTTTGAGAAAGATGTTGCAATTTATGGGCATAATGATATTGACAAGGCTCGAAATTTCATTGAGAAAATTTAGATTATACATCAACAAGTTCAAGAACAACTTGAGAAAAGTCAAAGAAAATACAAGGAGAGGCATGACAAATATAGAGTTGATCACAAGTTTCAAGAAGGAGATGAGGTATGGTTGCACATAAGCAAAGAAAGGATGCAAGGAGAAGGTAAAAAGCTGAAACCCATTCTCTATGTCCATTCAAGATCATAAATCAAGTTGGTAACAATGCATTTCAACTTGATTTGCCTTCATATATGCAAATGTATTCAGTTGTTAATGTTGAAAACTTATGTTTGTATGAGCCACCTTTGATCGATGATCAAGGAAGTGATGTTCAACTACCTTCTATTGAATATTTATCGCCATAATTTCTGGATGAACTCCAGGAAGATACAATTCTTGATAGGAGGACAAGAGCATCTAAGAGGGGAAGTGTTGACTACCTTCGATTGGGCTCAAAGGCAGTAAGCCAAGCAAGGAAAATTGGATGGAAGTTGGAAAGGTGAGGGAGCTATACCCTCATCTACTGAACATGTAATCAAAGTATTTTGAGGTCCAAAATCTTCCCAATGGGAGGTGTGATCAAGAGTTCATAAAATTTTCTCCAAATTTAAAGTGCTCGAAACTATGTCAAACCTGAGCGACTAGGTAGATCTCGTCTTCCTGATTCTGGCGCTGTGAACGGTTCGAAAAATCAATGTCGTATGAGGGATGTATCACGTTATGATCGATTTCTGAAAAAACTAAATTTTGTGACAGGTTTGACTGGGATGCCTAGTTAGCATGAGGTGTACAGTCATAAAAATAGGAATATTCCTAAGAATATTCCATTTTCTCAAGCCAGTCAAAAGTTGACAAGTGGGGAGATGTGATTAGTTGGATGGTTGTACGTTTTGTTTTTTTGGACCAATGGGAGGGTGAAACGTGGCCAACCCTAAGGCTGCCACATGTCCCATGGACGGTGGTGTAAATTTTTACGAGGCCTGGGGGGTTTGACCTCGTGACCTTCGGCTTGCATGTAAAGCCTTCCACCATCTGTGATGTGTGTTGAGTCTTAACATCTTATGGTTAAAGGTTGTACTTAAATTTTAATGACATGTTGGGTGGGGGTTGGGGGCCGCCGATGGTCCCAACCCACCGGTGGCCCCATAGAGCATTCAGATACCAATGCATTGCAACCGCAACATCAAATAGTTACAGTTTATTATGCCAACGAATTGATAACTCCAAAATTTATCAACCCTTATCACATGCGATGTTTGTTTCGAAAATTACGTAATGAGGTTGCAAAAATCCGCTCTCAACTCTAGTTGCATAGGTATTAACCATAATTTCAGCATTGGTTGCACTCCAAGGTTTAATGCGACTGCAGGGTTTCGGGTGTTGGCATGTGGCCACCCCCTCACCTTAACTGTAGCCTTTATGGTTAGGACTAGCGGTTACAGTAGAGCATCCCTGAAATTGCAGAATTGTGCCAAATTTAACTGCAGATAAGTGTAGTTATCCAAATTTAGTGGAGGATTTGTAGGAGTTATTAGGAAAAAGGCTTGGAGGGTCAATTTTCGACAAATTTGGGTGAAACAAGAATCTACCTAGACTAATTTGAGCATTCTGGAGCCATTGGAGTAGAGAAAGCAACCATTAGAGGTCTGTAAACACATGTATTTGCAAAATTTTGAGCTTAATGAAAGATGGACATGCCATTGGGAGCTGGAACAATAGATGTAGCCCAAGAGGGGTGAACTGCTTCATCAAGCCTGCTGTGTAAATATTATGGGTGGTTTTATTTCTATTTTATATATTGTTGTTCAATGTTATTTGCTCTTATTTCATGCTTATAATTCACTAAAATCACTCAATTTTCATGGTTAAAATCCTCAATACTTAAGAAAAATACGGAGACAAATATGCACATGTATTATCATTGAAAATAAAATTAGCATAGAAAAATAATACAGTCCTTTCAGATAATTTATCCAAGTTTGTTGAGTTCAAGGAACTAGTGGAGAAAGAAACAAGCAAGAAGGTGAAGGCTCTTAGGAGCGATAATGGAGGTGAGTACATGTTGAATGAGTTTACAAATTTATGTGCAAAAGAAGTCATTCAGTGATAGTTGACAACACCCCACAATGTACAACAGAACGGGGTGGCTGAGAGGAATAACTGTAGTATTGTGGGAGTAGCGAGCGATGTTGCATGACCAAGATCTACCTATGCACTTATGGGCCAAAGCATGCAACACAACATTGTATTTGTAGAATCAAAGTCCTCATCAGATTTTGGGCATGATTACATTAAAGGAGGTCTGCTCCAGGAGAAATTTGGATGTGTCACACTTGAGGATCTTTGGAGCCTTTGTCTACTGTCATGTCTCCAAATATGTCAGGAATAAGCTAGAGCCGGCAAAAGAGTTGGGGATATTTGTGGGGTACATAGAAACTCCCCAAAACTACCATGTGTACTTGTTATCCCTCAAAATGATAGTGGTGCGAAGGGATGTAAAATTTGATGAAGAGAAAACCCCATGATTATCTCTTGAGAGGGAGCTTCAGATCCCACCAAAGGAGTAATTTTAGCTCCAAAGTAGGAAACTCAAGAAGTTGTGGAGCAACCACAAATTGAGGAGCAGAGAGTGGAGACCACCACTCAAGAAGAACCATCCAGAGAAGGAAGGAAAAGTACCAGGGAATTTGAGAGAGCTGTGCAAGATGCGAGGGAGAATGTGGGTGATCCTTCCCATCAGCATAGATAGAGAAGGTAACCAGATCGATACACTGACTAAATGGATTTGATTATAGAGCTTGTAGAGACTGAGCCATCCTCATTCAAGGAAGTAGTAGAGAAACTTGTATGGGTTGATGCAATGGTGGATGATTACGAATTCATTGTCAGAAATAGTGTTTGGGAAGTTGTCCCAAGACAAGAAGATAATCATTTGTTGGTTCGCATTGGATCTTCAAGGTAAAGCATGCAACAAATGGAATCATAGAAAATTACAAGGCCAGATTTGTGGCCAAGGGGTACTCTTAGGTTGAAGGAATTGACTATGAGGAGACATTTTCTCATGTAGAAAGGTACTCATCCATCAGATCAATTATTTCTTTGGCTGCACAGATGGGGTGAAAGATCCACCAGATGGATGTAAAAATAACATTCCTCAAAGGATTTATTGAGGAGGAGGTGTATATTAAGCAACTAAAAAGCTTCGAGACTTTTGATCGTGAGTCTCATGTGTGTAGACTCAAGCAATCGTTTTACGGTCTTAAGAAAGTGCCTCGTGCTTGGTACACCAGGAATCCAAGATTGATATCTAAAGCAACTAAAAGGCTTCGAGAATTTTGATCGTGAGTCTCATGTGTGTAGACTCAAGCAATCATTTTACGGTCTTAAGAAAGTGCCTCATGCTTGGTACACCAGGAATCCAAGATCGATATCTATCTCACCAAGTTTGGATTCACAAAAAGTGAAGCGGATGCATACCTCTATCATATTTTGGTAGAAGGTAATTTTTTTATTATTGCCTTATATTTTGATGATTTGATTCTAATTGGTGATGAACGACTGATCATATCTTGAAGGAGGACCTTGCAAGGGAGTTTGAAAAGATGGATATGGGTCTCATACACTGCTTCCTCAGATTGGAAGTATGGTAAGAAGATGAGGAACTGTTTGTCTCTACAGGAAAGTATGCCAACGAGATACTTTAGAAGTTCTACATGGACATATGCAAACCCACGGAGACTCCTCTAGTAACCAACTAGAGGAAAGAGGATGCCACTTCAGGTCAAGAAATGGATGCTACTATTTATCTACATTGGTGGGTTCACTCATGTATCTCATGAACACATGAATATATATGTGCTATGCAATCAATCGATTGAGCCAAGACATGGTTTGACCAACCAAATTATTTTGTAGGGAAGGTAACCATGTTCTATGGTACCTCAGAGGAACTACCAAGTCTGGACTATAGTCTATGGTATAGATGGAAAAAGGGAGTGAAGATGCATGGCTTCACAAAGGTAGATTGGGAGAGAAGTCGAGTTAGAATGGAATAGTACGTCAGGTGGAATTTTCAGTATTAGTTCTGTAATGGTTTCTTGGTAAAATAGGAATAAAATATATATGGTGCTCAAGTTAGCAGAAAAAAAATACATGGATGCCAGTCAAGAAACTTTTGAGGCTATCTAGAAGATAATTTTTGTGTTATTTGTTCATATGATGGATCCAACCGTGATCTATTGTGATAATCAGAGTTGCATCAAGCTCTTTGAAAATCATGTTTTTCATAAGCAATCCAAGCATATAGATATTCAGTATCACTGTCTATGAGATTGTGTGCAGAGGAAGATCATGTTGTTGTAGTACATTTTGACAAAGGAACAAGATGTAGACATTTTGAAAAAGACCTTGTCAAGAGGGAAGTTTGAATTCCACAAGTGCAGGATAAGGGTGGTTGATAATCCCTTTCTTGTTGCGAGGGAGTGTTGAAAAATGCAACAAGAAATTCTCAAATTTATTTTACCTTGATTAAATTGAGGAAATTCGAATTTCCACATTAGCAGACAACTTAGATGATGTTAACTTGAATGCCATGGCTTGTGTCACCTAGATTACTCAGTAAATTCGAGTTTGAGGAGTTAGAGTTCAGTTTAGCATGTGTGATTGCTAATTTGTAGCAATCAAGGTCAGTTATCTAAGGTTGTTTTCAATTAAACTAGTTCCAAATGTTAGAAGAACTAGTGGAGGGTCATGTTGTTCAGTGGGAATTTAGTAAAACTTAGTGATCATCCATTTAACTGATAAATTATCATGAAATAACTAGTGCATGCAGAGAATTCAAGTTACCCAGTTGAGATGGAGATTCCAAGGTAGTGTAACGTCAATTGTAGACTAGTTCTGAGTGTACAAGTATTGCATGCATTTAGAGGAAGGACCTAGAGGAAATGCACAATTCAATGGAGGAAAATTCCTAAAAAATAGGGGTTAATTCCTCAAG
This sequence comes from Pinus albicaulis, assembly GCA_034641835.2. Classification (NCBI taxonomy): domain Eukaryota; kingdom Viridiplantae; phylum Streptophyta; class Pinopsida; order Pinales; family Pinaceae; genus Pinus; species Pinus albicaulis. Next base: position 1,641,266,472 of record CM076581.1, on the reverse strand, counting down.
GAACAATGAAAGGGAATAGGAGATGAAGCCAAGGAAAAAATTGACTAAGTCTAGTTCAAAGTCCTCCAGTGAGCAGTGAGATAGGTTGAGCAAATGCAACGTGAGCTCAGTTGAGAAAATAAATTGTAATCCATCTCTATACTTTTGATTAATGCTAGAGGAATTGGAGTTTTTAGTAGAGTGCTTTTGCATGAAAAAAATACTTGTTGCATGTGTGTGATTTATTATTGCATGTCTGAAATTTTTGTTCTAAATTCTGAAATAATGTCAATGGAATAGTAGAGTAGGTTTGTGTCTTATGATTTTGGTTAAAACTTCATGAGTAGTTGCAAATCTACAACATAATTTCTATATTAAGGGAAATAATCCTCTTTCATTATTATATTATTTGTTATGGATAGTTTGGTTTGGATTGTAAGATGCATCATGCCCTCTTTATCTCTTATTTATACCAAAGGAGAGATTTGATTGTATATCTTGTCTTGTGAATTGGATACATTATAAAAGGAATTTTATGATGTAAATATAAAAAAATGGTCTTGATCCTCTATAATGTACCTCTTCCTTTGCACTTGATCTCACAATACCAATTTTATTGATGGGGCCTGGTTTGGAAAATTAGAGTCTAAAACCTTTTGAGATAATTTTGAGGCATCAAATGAAATTTTTTGAGGGTAAAACTTTTTCTCTTTAGTGAAGCACCCATTTTTCAATTTATATGCATGTATACCTTTCCAATGGCATAAGAATCACCTCAATCATATTTCATATTCAAAATTTGTGCCCCATGGAAGTTGACCTTCCTATTTTGGCCACCATAATTTTAGAGTATGCCACGTCAACCACCATAACTCATAGAAAAGGAGCTAACCACATGATTATGATGAATAATACCCTAGAAGAGTACATATTGTAATAATGGTTAAGAGTTTAGGTAGTCAAACCTAACCACTAGTAGGTTATCATTTTGTGTTATAATTGGGCCACTGCAAGGCAAAGGGTTTCCATTATTTTCAAGTGAACTTGTTCCATTAATGAGTAGAGTAACCAAGAGGGAAATGGAGAGATAACAATGAGAGTATTTGTGCATTGTATTATCCAACATGCCACATGCCTTACTTCTTTATACTGACAACCATTTTCTTTTAATTAAAAGAGAGTAGAGAGGCCTCACCTTCCAGTTGGGTTTTCTCTTAAAAGGGTTTACTAGGTTAAATTTTATGTCAAATAATGGTTTGTGAGTTTTATTTCACTGTTCTCTATTTTTTGCATAATTTGAATTTTCATGCATGAACAATAAACAATGCACTACATATACAGAAATCCATGGAGAAATGAACCCTCGTATTCTAGATTTTGTATTTTTAAGTAGAATTTATCATAATTGTTGTGACAAATTATCTAATGGAATATCCACCATATTTATGAATCATATTGGTATTAGAGAGGGTTTGTTTGGGAATATTGTGGATATTTAAGGGGAATCTATATCAACTCAGCCAAAACTCATAAAAATTTAGTCATGGCCAACTAATATATGAATAACCAATCTGATCTTGCATAGGAGATGCTTTCGTGGCTTGAAGCACAATTTTCATATAAAAGTCATAATGTGAATCTCCTCATGTCAGCCTTGAGAAAAAATCTTAGGATATTCAGAGAAGATGTGGGTTCTAACACAAAAGATAAATCATAAGGGAGATTAGTAGATCATGAAGAAATGGAGAACTAGCTGAAGAAAGGACAAGAAAGAGATCCACCCAGTTTGAGTGTCATGAACCATTCACAATCCCTATTCAAAATGAAAGAAAATATTGATATCAAGCCATAAAAAGGTGATATTGAGAGTCTAAAGCTGAATCACTAGTCATGGAAATTAGAAGTTTCTTTTAGTGTTCATCATATAGAAGAAGAACGAAAGATCTCATTTTTGCAAATGAAATTAGAGGGCCATGCTCTGACTTGGTGGGAAAGCCACACATAGAAATTGAGGTTAGAATGAGATCCTTTAGTGACTAAGTTGGATGACTTTAAATCCTCATAAAATCAAAATTTAACCCTATCAAGTATGTAGAGGACAAATGGATCCATTGGCACTACTTTAGGCAGAAGTTGGGGCAGAGTGTACAGGAGTACACCATAGAAATTAGAAAGATGGTCATAACAATAAAAATCTCCCCAAATAACCCATATGTAATCCTCAAGTATCTGGGGAATCAAAATAGCCATTTTCGGAAGCAAGTGATATTGTTCAATGATGCAAAAATTCTGCTCGAAAGCAGATCCCGCATATAAAAATGCAACTGCTTCACTAAACTCTGAAAATGCTCAAAATTTCTACAATAAAATCATGAAAAAAAAACATTCACTTAAATTTACATGAAGGCAAAAAGAGCCATGCAATTCAACTCTCTTAACTATATCAAAATTCTGTGGCCAAATATTACATTGGGCGGCCTCTTGGCCCTTGGCCCTTTAAACCACTCCTCACTCACTCCACTCTCAACTATCCCAGCTCTTCAACTATTCAAGTGTATTTTCTCCTCACAAAACCACTCATATTTATACATAAATAATGAATTTATTTCATTCCAAAAATCTCTCCACCTAATCCTCAACTAAATCTAATTTAAATTCATTTTAGGTGTGGACTCAACTAAGTCCCGTACATAGCATTCCTACTCCCTAAATTTTCTACCTAATTCTATTTTCTCTCATATCCTTTTAATTAATAAAAGAATATATACAAAATCCTCACTTTTATAATTTATCTCCTATTTTATTTAAAAATAACAAATTAATTAATAAAACAATTAAAATGTCACACCCCCCCTTTATTACATATTTAAAATGAAAATTGGCCTTGATGCTCCTGCATCAGACTCCCAAGGTTGAAATTAATCATGATCGCCTGATCATGTGTTCAGATCTGTGTCTGCCTGGATCCCATATCTTGTGCTGCAACTTTCCATTTGTCGCTGCTTCTGTCTGTTGTTCTTCTCCAGGTCTCCACACTTTATGCTGCATTGCCCCACTGGCTATGATTTCAAAATGTTTTGCTGTCTTCCTCTTGCTGCTTTTTCTTTGTTTTACTGCTGCTGGCCTCTTCCGGGATACTTTCATCATCATTCGCCTCATCAGTTCAATTTATCTATCTAATAGATTTTCACCAGCATCTGCAATAAAACCTGTACTCACAAAACAATTGTTAGAATAAAAACATAAGGCTTCAGTGCCCTTTCCGCTGCTGGAAAAATTCCAGTATGCTGCTCTGAAATTCCCTCATCCATCAGCACATCAGTATGCTGATTCAATTCCTCTGTGAGACTATCAATTAGTCCCTCCTCCACATCATCTGGTTGAAAAATGTTTCCCTGTTCTGTGTCTTTTAGCAACTTTCCCTGAAAATAGATCCTCTGCTTTTCTAACTCTCTTCTCTGAAGATCTAACTTTCTGTATAACTTAATAATCTCAACTGGAGTAGAACTTGGAAATTTTACACAAATTTCCATACCTTTACTTGCTGTTGACCAATCATGAGATGGTCCTTCTTCCCCTGCTTCAATATTCTGTTGAATATTTCCATAAGACCCCTCTGTCTCTATTTCTTCCTGAGATCTTGCTATCTCAGCATCATTCTGAACAGATTTCAGATTCAACTCTTCCTATTTAACAAACTTCAAAGTTTGTTTAACACTCTGTGATGTACCTATAGTCACACACCAATCATTAGTCTTAAACACACAAGACCTTGTGATCTCACTGGATGCTTCAGTCGACATTTCTTTTTGTTGTTTTGAATCCTTCATTTGATTCAATTCTTCTGTAGTTTTTCCTTCTATCTCATCACTACGTCCCTTCTCCCTCTAGCAATCTTCCTGAATTTTCCTGGTTTCAACATCATTAGATTGTAAAATTTTGTCAGTAATCCCATTAAAAAAATACACTTGTTTACCTCCTTGGAATTTTCCTTCAGCATTTCCACTTTGTTCCTGTTCCATAACAGCTTTGACTTGCTGTCTTACCCCGGACAAGAAGTCATTTGTGATTTCTTCTTGTTGTAACTAATCAACACATTCCTTCTCTGAAAGGAATTCTCTACCAGACTTTACCTCAAGAATTTCATTCTCCTTTGTGACAGTTCCATCAGACTACTCACTGCCTTTCACACATCCTGCAAACATACATAAACTGTGAGAAAAATTGCAAGGCTTCATAGCCTCACCTGCTTCTCTTACGAACACATCTTCAGATGCTTCTGACCTATCCCAATAGTTCATGAGATCTTCCTTACTGATCTCTTCACCCAAAATTTCACCATGTTCCGGGCCACAAATGGAAATATCCATTTTTAACTCAGCCTCTCTGAGTTCTCCACGACTCAACATCTGCTCGAGCTTCCTCAGCTCCTCCATTAACTGTATGTTTACCTGCTTTTCCCTCTTTGCATGTAGCTTCTGCCACTTCACCTTCTTTCTCATGGTCCAAACATGTGTCTGGTATCTCACATTTTCCTGCAACAACTCCATTAACAATTCAAGGTGAATTGTTATCTCAGCCTTCTCCCGCTCGTACTCTTCAACAGATCTCCGAAAATGAATATCAATAGTCATCTTCCCCTCCTTTGTGAACTACATCTATTCACGTGTGGACTTCATTTAATCAATTTTCCCACAATCCTTCAGACTTTTCATTCATCAAAATGCAACTTCTCCTCCTATGCTTGGCTTCTCTTTGTCCTGGAACCAATCTCTGACAACCTTTTTGCTACAATTTGCTGCAAACAACACCTTAGCATGCATGTGTTATTTGATAGTAACCCAAAGGGCTGGAAATCCACATTCACACTATCAGATGCATATAAAAATGCATTTCAAATTAATGCCCCAATAAAATTTGAAATCTAGCAAACCCGCCAAACCCGCAAGCACACACTCTCTTCAATTTTCCAAATAAGAATGTACCTCAATTTTCACAATCTGGGCAATCTCAATTTAACATGCGGAAGCTATATTACTTAAACAATGATTATAGAACCATTGGAACACCCATTTCAATTGAAATTGAACCAACATTAGAACGTTTCCACAAATCAAAGGTTCAAATTTCGTCCTCACCTCAAAAGAACTTGAACCAACATTCGAAGTTTACAAAACTTCATTTAAATGCACCACGCCAACATATATCCACATCTCCAAATTGAATGTTATGGATATTTACTAAGCTTTGGATTTCAAGACTCAATTCAATGGACATTCATAATGAACATCTTTTCAAGGTAACCCTCATGATATTAAAACACAAACGCCACCAAATAAAACTTCAATGCTTCTCTACTATCCCATGCACGCAATTCAAAGATCAGTTGGGTTTTAAAACAGAACGCCTCACCTATTTGCAAGTCAAAAGCCTTCACGGTTCTGAAGAGGCTATGGCCATTATTCATTGCCAAGGTTCCACTGCACTCAATGCGCAATATCTTCAATCTGCGTTCCATTTTGAAGTCGATGCTACAGATCGACTTTAAAAAAAAAACATTCACGACATTTCCATGAATAAATCGATTCATCCATCGCCTCTTTGTGTGCTACCATTCGTTCACTGTGGAACTCAGTGTTTGCGCAGACTCTTTTGAACACTGCAATTCACATAGCTTTGTACTCAACCCAAATCCCTCAATGCTGAAATTTATTTCACAGTAAATGAACAGAGTCTTAAAACTCTGTACTTCCTTTTCCTTCGACCATCATGGTATTTAAACTATATTTAAACGATATTCAACTCACAATTCCCCTATCATGTGATAGGAACATATCTCTCGGCTTTATATGATAAAATTTCAACTGAACCTTGTTTCAAAACTGATTTAGTCCTGAGTGAAGCTCCTTTCTCAACTTCGAACCCATCTCCACCAACACTGTACATTATTCAATGCATTCTCAATTCCACCATTTGTTTTATTAACCTTTGTTCCTCAACATATTACACCTTCATGGTTCAATCGACCCCAGAATTACCAACCTTCTGTTACGCTCACGACATCGATTCATTAAATTTGAATTGACTGTGGTTTTCTTGAGTGCCTCCGTCTCTCATCGAAGCGTGGGTTAATTCCAGAACCAACGCAACTTGACTGTCATCGTAGATTGACACAGAATTTACTCTCTTCAACATCAGGCAAACTGTTCCACTGCTTCAACGCAGGTCCTAAACTTGCTGAACATTGCAGACTCTATTTTGTTACTCACTGCTTCAATAGCCACAGCTCCAACTCAACGCCACATCTGCTACTCCACAAACACTGCCTCAACTCATCCCTACGCCAACATTCAAACAAGACAGAGCCTCTGATCTGAATATGTAACACGCTCACTCCTTGACCGGATCAACAACGACATTCATCAATGGGCCCGATCCACACACCAACGAGCATTAAGAATTTTCCAAAACAGGTCAAGGCTTCATACGCGTTAATCCACATGGAAATCTCAATTTAAAAGTTCGACTTAGAACTCAAACACTGCATATATAAAACCAACCTTCTCAGCCCACCTTTGACCATATAATTAATCGATTTCTACAAATTAATCAACATTCCGTCGCATAACTTGCCACATTTCATCATGCTTTAGCTATGATTTCACTAACGCTCATAGCCCTACACTTTCAAGTTTGAACGCTGTTTGTTACAAATCCAATCGCATAATTTGATTGCTATGGTCAATTGCGCCAAAAAAAAAACTTTGCAATCATTGTTTCTCTATGAAACGTGCATATTTATACCACTTGCAAATGCAAATTCGACTTGCACATTCATTCCAACCTTCGACATATGTTAATGCATCCAACATCATAACACTTCATGCTTGCGTGGCTTCTCAAAGAATTCCAATTAAGGATGACATTTCCCCTTTCAAAAAAATCCCCAATTCGACTTCAAAATCGAATTTCATTTTGCTGCAATATATTAAAATGACACAGAGTATATATAACCAGTGATTAAAAAAGAATCGAATTCTTAAAATCCAATGCCGACTCGAACATAATCTTACTTACAGAGCCAAATATACATTAAATAACATACACCACTCACACATTTCATATAGTTACAGACTCAAAGCGCCACAAACTTTTACACAACTCGATCAACTCTTGCTTAGGCTCTGATACCAAAATGATGCAGGAATTCTGCTCGAAAGCAGATCCCGCATATAAAAATGCAACTACTTCACTAAACTCTGAAAATGCTCAAAATTTCTACAATAAAATCATGAAAAAAAAACATTCAGCTTAAATTTACATGAAGGCAAAAAGAGCCATGCAATTCAACTCTCTTAACTATATCAAAATTCTGTGGCCAAATATTACATTGGGCAACCTCTTGGCCCTTGGCCCTTTAAACCACTCCTCACTCACTCCACTCTCAACTATCCCAGCTCTTAACTATTCAAGTGTATTTTCTCCTCACAAAACCACTCATATTTATACATAAATAATGAATTTAATTCATTCCAAAAATCTCTCCACCTAATCCTCAACTAAATCTAATTTAAATTCATTTTAGGTGTGGACTCAACTAAGTCCTGTACATAGCATTCCTACTCCCTAAATTTTCTACCTAATTCTATTTTCTCTCATATCATTTTAATTAATAAAAGAATATATACAAAATCCTCACTTTTATAATTTATCTCCTATTTTATTTAAAAATAAAAAAGTAATTAATAAAACAATTAAAATGTCACACCCCCCCTTTATTACATATTTAAAATGAAAATTGGCCTTGATTCTCCTGCATCATTCAAGCTCAGATTGGTGGTAGAGGCTTGTGTGGAAGAATAATCCCTAGAGAACATAGGCCTGAAGAAAGGGAAATCAAGTAGAATGAATAACACAATGCTCCAAAGGAGGGGAAGAAGAAGTGGAAAGGGGGAAAAGATAAAAATATGATAAAAAAAAACATCAGTGCAAAGATACCAACAACTATTACAACCACTATAACATTAATCGCCATATAAAGGAGAATTTTTGGAAGTTGCTTCTGGATCTTAACATAAAGAAAAAAAGAAAGACAATAAGAAGGCAAATCTCATGGCCACCAACTCGTGCAACCTATTTGAAAGAATATCATACATGGATGAGAAGATCGGTTGTACATAAGTGTATAAGGAGGTGAATTCAAGTAGCCTTCAGGAACAGGAAGAGAAATAAATTATCAAACTCTTCCCCATAAATATAGAGGTCAAGAAAACAAATATTGATGATATGTTTGACTCAGGATGATGGGAAAATGTCATTGCAAAAAAGTTGGCCGATAAAATAGGATTGAAAGTTCATGATCATCCATGTCCATATCCATTGGGATGTATAAATAAGGATGCAAAGTTAAAGGTAACAAAAAAATGAAAAAGTAGGTTTTCTATCAATGATCCAGGTGGCTCTAGACATGCTCAAAGGTCAAAGAGGGCTTATAATAGCTCAAAAATAAAAGTGGTCTGATGGAAGCAAAACCAGGACCAGATTGAGGTGCTTGTCTCCCTCATTCCAATAGTGTGAACAACACTCTAATCCATGTTCGTATGAAGGAGATAGGGTTGGTAAAATTTTCGGTTAAAGTGGACATGTGGGCCAAGATTAATGATCCTACAAATTTACCAAGGATGAGGCATGGAATCTAGCTCCCAAAAGAAGGTGAAATTGTTTCGTACTTAAATCATCGAATGAAACTTATTTTCAAAAAAACCAAAATGGCAAATTCGTTTTAAAAACTAAAAAATATATTAAAAAAAGAGGGTGGGTCACGCCCGCCCTCCCCACTGGGCGAAGGCATATATATATATATATATATATATATATATATATATCTGAAGATATATTTATGGGGGCCAAGCTATCACCCTGCCACCCCCACTCCACATACGACATATGGGTTGGGTTGGGGCCATGTGGTGCGAACCCCACCCACCTAAAAAATCACTCTATATTATATCTATATCGACCATTGAATGGGGCTAGCGGGGCTCGAACCTACCCAGCCCACGTTGTCCGACCCCATGATTAAACCATAATCAACACTTTCAATTTAACTGATGGAAAACAAAAACATGCCATAACCATTGTAACGGTTAGCACAAAACAACCAAACCATTGCCACCAACTAAAAAAGGAATTTGTTGTTAAGTGTTAGGCGTTGGGGTCGAGCTTGTGACCTCCGCCCGCCCAATTTTTCCATTCACCAACGAGCCACAAGACCACTCATTGCATAGTTTGCCCAAATAATTATTTAAGAATCTTTTCAATCCATTCGACCAAGCCATGTGAACGCTGAGCGGATTGGAGAGAGTGATGTAATGGAGATGTAGAGGAATTAAGAGTAGGAAAATTGTTGTGTAACCCTGAGTGGGGTATCATCCAAGATGCTTTAAACATTCCCTAGATTGCATGGAAAATTTTGGGGGCTAATATTCGTAGGTGGGCTAATTTTCCATGGTTTTTCCAAAAAAAGGATTCACCAATTTCCATTTTTTTATAAAAACGATTCGCCCAAATTTTACAACATAAAATGATTTTATGTTAAAATTTGCCAAAATTATATAGACAATATATATAATATCATTATAAATTTGAATAATTTTACAAATACATCAATAAAAAATTTATAGTTTGCATATTAGGGACTATTGAGATTCACCAATTTTTTAAACTTCAAGATAATTTTCCATCCTTAAAACTATCCCTGCTAGAGTGATTGAGATGAATTTTTCAGAATTTGATGAATTGATAGTCATTTTTTCACGTTTTCTTGCTACGAGGACAACCGTGCAATTATAATATCCATATGAGCAGTGAAAATGGATGTGTCTAGACGTTGAAAATATTTATGGAATCATGAGGAATCTAAAAGATTCCCGAAGGCCCATATTTTGACAGTGTCAGAATTGGACGAGTTGACAGTTGATTTTACACTACTCATTGTCAGGAATTCAGTGGTGCAGTCCTTTTTAGCATCCCAAATTTTAATTTTTTGACCATCTACGAAATTCGAGGTACATGATGTAGTCATGTTATGTTTCCTTTTGTTATTGCTAAGATGATGTATTATTCTTGATATCCCTATTTAAAAGTATGTTGAGGGATGATTTTTGCGACAGTATTGTGAGATTATATTAGCTTGTCATGCTGAAGGAAAGCCCATTTTGAGAGAGAGTTCCTGTAGGGAGAAAGTCTTGTGGAGAGACAAGCCACTCTTCGTTGAGGGTATATGTCCTTGTTATGAAAAAAACATGTTATGTACAACATCATCATTAGCAACAATTAATGAAGAGGCTATCACTATCTTAACACTAAGCCCGAAGACGTAACCCAAATTTGGTGAACTTCGTTATCTAATGTGTCATGTTCTTGATTTTCTGACCATCATTATGTTTCCTCTTGTTTAAGAATGCACATGCGATTGTTTTATTCTCAAGTGCAATTCTATTAACATCACAAAATTAAAATATCTTGGATAATTCCAGTAGCTGAAGAAATTTGAATCAATTTTGGTATCAGAGCAGTCTTCTCGCTGATGTGAATTGTGAGTGTGAACAATTGAATTTGAAACAATGGAGGATGAAAAATAAATGTAGGAGGCCTTCCTAAGGATGTAAAAAAAGGTTGACATAATGTATGAAGCTTATGATAAGAGAATAGAGGAATGAGAGATAAAAGGAGCAGAGAACAACGCTCCATCCACACCTTCCAGTGAAAATTCATCACCTTCATCATCTTCTCATCATTTGAATGAGGAGATAAACTATAGCCTTCAAGAAATGAACGTTGAATTGAAGAGAATTCTACAAGAATAAAAAGAGGAGAAGAAGAGATTGTGGCTTCACTTGCAAGATGAAGAAGAGGCCTCGAAAGAATTGAAGTGCAACGACCAGATCCTTCAAGTAGAGGATGTTGAATTAAGGAGGCCTATACGAGAAGAGAAAGAGGAGAAGTAGAAACTCCAGCTTCAACTACAAGCCACAAAATAGGACTTGGAAGATTTGAAGCACAACAAAGGGTTAGAGAAGCCCTCATCACCTATTTCAGAATCAACAGTTTAGGTAAACAATGTTGATCATTCTTCAGTTTCATCATCACATGATGTTATTTCTGTTGGAAATGTGGAGTTACCCATTAGAGTAACTGACATGAGACTCCTTACTAAGTGTTATCACACCCTAAATTTTCAAGTTTGCATTTAGATTGGTTAGATTGCATAACATCATGAAATGATAAATTTTATGATTATCATAAGCTTCAAAGATTGTTTTAAGTTGTTAGGGATTATCTCAAGTCATATCAAAGGAAAAAATCTTGAATAGATACTTTAAATCGACCTAAAGTCTCAAATCTGTCCACCTGTCATAATTTTTCTAAGTCTGCAGCGATTTTAGTACTAAATAAATAGATTTTTCTACGGAAGCACCTAGTAGTTCTGTAGCGAAACTGACACTTGTAAAACTAAATGTGCTACGAAATTTGTTTCATCTTATAATGGTTTTTTGCATAATGATAGGTTGTTAAACTTTGAGGGTTTCGAGGTCATGCTGTCAAAATAGGGTCATCATTGAAAGTCTTTGGCACGTTTTGGCATCAGCCACCATTTTCTTAATAAATCCCATCTCATTCTTTCAAATTCATCCCTCATTTCTCACACTTTATTTTCCACTCTTGTAAGTTGCTACCAAAGTAGCTTGCTGTCATTTGCATCTCCCATAGAAATCCTCTGTCATGTCAGCACTCTTTTACCATAACAGCTCATTGTCATCAAAGGATTTTTACTGAACAGGTGTAAGAATAAAAATAAGGTCATCGCTGCAGAACAAGAATAAATGGATACACTAAAGAAAGTGAATAAAGGAGGTTTGCCATTCAGGTACGAGCCTACAAGTCCAAGTTTAACCATGGCAGATCCATATTTCGTTGAGATTTTTACCAGAGCAAGCTGCATTTAGTTCCATCAAAAGTTTCAAGGTCATCACAAACAGGTATCTCGTACTCAATTTCAAAGGAACATCTACAAAGGTTGGTTTTCTTCATGTGCCAATTTCGCCTGATAGTATTTCTCAAGCAACAGGAATCCCTAGGACCGGAGAAGAATGGTTTAAAGCTACAAAGTTTTATTTAAGAAGTTGTGATGATTATCTAAAGCCTAAACAAGTAGGAATAAATATCACTGTAGGGATTCTCAGAACTTTCCTTAGAGATAACTACTCTAAATTATTGACAGTCATACAGAAATACTTTACATGTGAAGGTAGATTCCAAACAATCTACATGTATCACTTCAAGCTGTTGCTTCATTTTACAGGGAAAAAGCTGATAGATATTCCTTTTTACCTTTTTAGAAGCCTTGGAAAAATGGCAGACAAAGTGCAAGGTAGACCTAAAAGAAGCGAAACTTCCATCTTTCACCATGGATTGATGAAATTACTAGTACTGGAGGAACTAAATAAACTAGACACAAATTGGACATTTTCTTGTTTATGAATGGGTATGAAATGGATGTTTTATTTCCAAGGAAAGCCTCTAAACTCAAAAATCCTTCTTCTAGACAAGACTTGAATGCTACTGTTGAATTAGAAGGGAATCAACAAGAAGTTTAAAAACTACAGCTAAAGACGTGGAGGTATAAGCTAAATTCATCCAAGGTGTAGCACCACAACTAGCAACTAGTAAGCATGCTAAAAAACATGTCATAATTAGCAAGACTAAACCTGTAGCAAAAAGGTCTAAAAGAAGCATAAAGGAAACTAGTGGAGGTAAAGGTAGGCTTGAAGACATCTTATAGGCTATAGACACTACATAATTCCCTGTAGTGAAAGCAATTGAGGTAGAAGAATCTAAGGTCAAAGGGAAGGGGCTTATGGCCAAGAAGTTAGATTTTTCATCAGAGGATTCAGGTTTTCTTTTTAAACTTAGAAAGCCTTTCACTAGATCACAGCTTTCTGAGACTATCACCATTGGAAATAAGAAGCAGAAGAAAGATAAAGAAAAAGGGGCTACAATACAAGAAGTCATATTTATATCTCCTATTGATATAAAGGTTACTAACAAAAATAAAGGTAAATCTAAAAGAAATATTTAGAAGAAATCTGAGGCAAAGTTTCCAGAGGAACAATTTAAAGATAAGGAAGAAATAGTCCAACGGAGAAAGGGAAAGGAAAAAGTCATAGAGAAAACTGAAAAAGAGCTTCTTGAAGAACAGTTAAAAGCAGTTAGGGAAGAGTTGTCTGAAACAAAGAGAGAGATGGAAAGATACAAGCAAGATAGACAAATGATAGATGAGGTGGAAAAGAAAGTGAATGATCAGGTTACTCATTTTGAAAAGTCTATTGGAAAGGCCAAAAAATTGTTGAAGAAATCATAGCCTTTACGCATCATTATGACACACACAAGGAAGAATAATTTATGGTTACAGGCAGAGAGGAAAAGTCTTCAGAGACAAGTCAAAAATTTGAAAGAAAATATGGAGATGATGAAGACAAAATTAGAGAAGAAAGATTTGGAAAGAGGAGCTATGGAAAAAAATATTGAAGTTGATCATGAAGAAACTGCTGGTAAATAAGAAGGTGATAATGGATTATAGACCTTTTTTGTATTATATTATCATACTTTACATGCAGGTATATTCATGTATCTTTTCAGAGCTCAGATCCTAAGTTTTGTCAAGTCTATAAGAAGTTAGGCAATTCCACAGTGTATGCCAGGCTTGAAGCCCATTTTCTGCTACGAAATTTTTGAAGAATTATTTTTATTTTTAAATTACTTGAACTGACAGGGATGAGGAAATTTAAGGTTTGGGTTAAAGTGTTTTTGATCACTTAGCATGTTGTGTAACCAGCTCCAAAAATAGAAGAATAGATATATCAACGCCTTAAAAATAAGCCACTTCGAGGGGGAAACCTCCAATACATTACATAAATGAAAAATTCTTGGATGATACAATTTACAAAACATCCTTTCTATATATAGGAGTCCATGGGGCCATAATGTAATCCTAGTGGGCCACAATGTAATCCTAGTCGACCTAACAATAATAATTTAAGGGCACAATAATAACAAAATGGGGTTTACAAGGGTTCAATAATAATAATAAGGGGGTTACACTAACAATAATAAGGGACTATACTAGTGATATAGGGACCTAACATGCCCCACTCCTTCAAAAAAGTGTTGTCCTCAATGCTTGAGTAGCTCCGGGTGCTTCTGTATAAAATTCTCATCCTCCCATGTAGAATCTTCAGTGGGTAAGTTCTTCCACTTGATGAGATACTCTGAAATTGACCGATTCCGTAGCTGTCGAGTTCTTGTTTCCATGACCACTTCAAGTTCCAATATTATTTTTCCTTCCTCATCAAGTTCTGGCAATATTGTTTGAACTGGAAGATTTTCACCTATAACCTTCTTTAAGCATGAAACATGGAAAACTGGATGTACTCGCGAAGAAGCAGGAAGCTCCAATTTGTATGCCATAGTACCAATCTTTTGCAATACCTTGTAAGGACCATAGTACTTTGGTGATAATTTATTATCCTTCTTAGCTTGCTTGAGGGACATTTGTTTGTATGGTTGTAGCCGTAAAAATACCCAATCTCCTACATCGAAACTTCTCTCGCTGCGATGTTGATCTGCCTGTTGTTTCATTCGATTTTGTGCCAAATTCAGGTTATCCTTTAAGAGTTGGAGAACTTCTTGCCGATGCTCGATGTGATCTTCCACTGCTTGAACCTTCGAATTTTCCCTTAAAGATGATGTGATCGATGGTGGATGATATCCATAAAGTGCCATAAATGGGGTCATTTTTGCTGCAGTATGGAAGGAAGTGTTATACCACCATTCAGCAAGAGGTAGCCACTTGACCCATTGTGTTTGTTTATCAGATACAAAACAACGAAGATATCCTTCCAAACATTTATTTACGATCTCAGTTTGACCATCAGATTGAGGATGATAAGATAAGCTATGAGCTAATTGAGTACCCAAACAAGAAAATAACTCCGTCCAAAAATTTCCAGTAAAAATGGGATCTCTGTCGCTCACAATAACCCTTGGGCTTCCATGTAGCTTTTGAATTCTGTCCATAAATGTAGTAGCAACTGTACTTGCTTTGAAAGGATGAGATAATGCACAAAAGTGTGCATACTTGGTAAGTCTATCAACTACCACCATGATGACACTCTTTCCTTCGTACTTAGGTAAACCTGTGATAAAATCCATTGAAATCTCCTCCCAACGTTGACTTGGAATGGATAAAGGTTGTAGAAGTCCTGGGGTCTTAATTGTTTCCACTTTATTATGCTGGCAAACCAAACATTCCGCCACAAACTTTTGAATATCAGATTTAAGGCCATCCCAAAAAAATTCTTTCTTCACCCTGTGGTAAGTTTTTAAAAATCCTGAGTGTCCTCCTAAAGGAGAAGTGTGCAATTCCAGAAGAATCTTTTGTTTTAGTTGGGAATTATTTCAAAGATATAAGCGATCTTTGTACCATAAGGAATCATTTTTCCAACTAAATGTATCAGATGTACTAGGATCTTGCTGCAACTTTTGAATGAGTGCCCATACATCTTTTTCCTTCTTCCATTCATCTCTTGCTTCGGTTATCCAATCTGGTTGGATAATAGAAATGGCACAAAGCAATGCTTCCACCTCTTCATTCTTTCTTGAGAGTGCATCTGCAATAACATTAAGCTTTCCTTTTTTGTAGATTATTTCAAAGTCATAACCCAACATCTTTGTGACCCATTTTTGCTGCTCTTCTGAAGATAGTTTTTGTTCCAAAAAGTGTTTAAGACTATCATGATCAGTTTTTACCTTGAAGTGTCTTCCCATTAGGTAAGTTCACCATTTCTTTAGTGCATGCAGTATTGCTAACATTTCTTCTCATAAATAGGTTTTTGTAAATACTTTCCTTTGATTGGACGACTTTCAAAAGAAATGGGTCTTCCTTCCTGCATTAAAACTGCACCAATTCCATTTCCTGAGGCATCACATTCCACAATAAAGGTTTTTGTGAAGTCTGGCGTAGCTAAGACCGGTGCATGGCACATTGCCTCCTTAAGACGTTAAAAGGCCTTAGTTGCTTCAGGAGTCCACGAAAATGCATCTTTCTTCAATAATGTTGTTAGAGGTGCTGCTATTCTCCCATAATTCTTAACAAACTTGCGATAATACCCTGTTAACCCGAGAAATCCTCGCAACTTCTTTATGGTTGTGGGGACTTTCCATTCCTTAATGGCTTTAATTTTGTTAGGGTCTATTTTAACACCCTCGTGAGATACAATATGACCCAGATATTCCACCTCTTGTACTCCAAAGAAACATTTGGATGTTTTTGCATATAATTGTTTCTCCTGCAATAGTTTGAGCACCCTGTCAACATGTTGAACATGATCCTTCCAAGACCTATTGTAGATTAGTATATCATCAAAAAATACTAGCACAAATTTTTCTAAGGAAGGGTTTGAAAATGGAATTCATCAACCCTTGAAATGTAGAAGGTGCATTGGTAAGGCCAAAAGGCATGACCAAAAATTCATAATGATCCTCATGAGTTCAAAATGCTGTTTTTGGAATATCTTCAGTCTTCATTCTAATTTGATGATATCCCGAACGAAGATCCAACTTGGTAAAATAAATTGCTCCATGTAATTCATCCAATAATTCATCAATCACAGAAATGGGAAATTTATCTTTAATGGTGAGCTTATTGAGCTCCCTATAATCCTGACACATTCGCCATGATCCATCCTTCTTGTGTACCAATACTACAGGAGCAGAGAAAGAACTTTGACTAGGTTGAATTATACCCGCCTCTAACATTCCTGCAATCATACGTTCAATTTCACTCTTTTGGACGTAAGGATATCTATAAGGCCCGATGTTTGGAGGAACACTTCCTGGAATCAAATGAATAGCATGATCATGATCATGAATAGGTGGGAGTCCTTTGGGAGTTTCAAACACCTTGGAATGATTGTCCAAGACTTGTTGGAGATCTGCAGAAATAGATGATTTTGATGTCGGAACTTTTAGTGAGCATAATTGTGCAATTACGCCTCGTTGTTCTTTCTTTAGAAGCTTTGTCATGACATTAGAGCTTATTATCCTTCCCGGCTTCCCTTCAATACCCCGTAATTCGACTTCCTTTCCTTCTGAAAAAAATTTCAAGAAAAGTTCTTGAAAATTAAAGCTACCGTCCCCAAAGATTGTAACCATTGTACTCCTAGTACAACATCAGCACCTCCCATAGGAATGGAAAGCATTGGACTAGTCAATACATATTCCCCCATGGTTAGCTTGATATTATGGCATTTTCCGGAGCAATTTATAGTTCCTCCATTTGCAACCATCACTTGACATTCTGGTGCTGGGTATAGGAAACAATTTAATTCCTTGGCTACCTTACAATGAATAAAATTATGGGTGCTACCTGAATCAATCAACACTATTACCTTTTTCTTCTTGATTTGTCCTTCTATCTCGAGAGTTTGAGGAGTGGTAATTCCTGCCAGTGCATTACACGATATGGTCGGATTCATTTCTTCCTCTTCTAGGGCTGGTTCCTGGTGTATATCCTCTTCTTGTTCATTTTCTTCTTCCTCTTCACAATCTATGTAAAATAATTTCTTCTCAAGACACTTATGACCTTTAGTGTATTTGCTATCACAACTGTAGCAAAGCCCTTTTTCTCTTTTTTCTTCCAATTGTTGTGGTGTCAACCTTGTAGGTTGTGGAAATCTAGGCGTAGCAACACTTCCTTCTTTATAGAATTGACTGGTAGGCTTCCTTGTTGCCATAATTTTACATTCAACTTTTCTTGCCAACCTGAATGCCTTCTCCAATGAATCAGGTTCCAAAACGCGAACTTCATGTTGGATGTTATCCTTTAAAGTGCCTATGAAGAGGTCAATCCTGTGTTCCTCCGGAATATCAGTTACCCTTATATTCAATTTTTGGAAGTCCTCAATGTGTCGCCCCACTAAACCCTTTTGTTTGAGATTTATCAATTGGCTAAAGAAGGTGTTTCTCTTTGTATCCTCATAATGTGCTATCATTTCCTCCGTAAAAATTGACCAAGTGACAATTTTTTTACGGGAGCAAAGCCATCGATAACATACAAATGTATTTTGTTCTAAATGCAAAGTTGCAATGCGTACCTTTTGTGTGTTTTGCACATTATGGAGATCAAAATATTGCTCCATCTGTAGTATCCATGTTACAGGATCCTTTCCATCAAACTTCCTCATATCCATTTTTGGAATATGGTGGTTTTTCCCGCCAACATTAGAGGTTATGAAATCATGATTAACATTTATTTTGTTCTCATCATGAGGTTCTTCTACTATATTTCCGCCATTAGGAATCGTTTCTTGTTTTAAGCTTGTCATCAAGCCTTCCATGTATGCTTTTAGATCATTCTTCATGTTTTCCATGTTGTCTTTCATGTTTTCATCGATCTTAGCTTCCATGTCATCAATCTTAGCTTCCATGCCCACTTCCATGCCATCCATCTTAGATTCCAAACCATTCATCTTATCTTCCATGCCTTTCTTCAAAACTTCCATCTCATTTTTTGTTGTTCTTTGCGAGAGCGAAATTTGTTGCACTTGCTCTTGTAATTTTGATATGTCATGTTGCCATTCTTCGTCTTCATGAGTCACAGTAGAGCCTTCTAAAGGCTTAATGGGAGTTGAATTCTTTTTAGGGGCCATTTTAGAATTCAATACTGATATCTATTCTACAATATTCCCTTGGAATCAATTCAACTTGATTCTTCAAACAAGACTTATGCAATTCGGAAAAAAATACACACCTTTTACTTGCTTTTTAGGAGCTTTGTATTGAAATTGAATTATATCTGTAATTGAGAATCTTCAATATCTAAAATTCACTGCTATAGTAGCCTTATGAACTGTCTTTCAAATGCCACAGGTATGATCTGATTTGGATTCTTCAAGACAAAGTTATTTCCAATCTCCCATAATGACCCAATTTTGGACTGGTTCAGTAGAGTGAACTTGTACGAATTTCCACGTGTCACTGTTTCGTTCTTCGTATTTGAAATTGATAGCCAAGAAACTGCAGTCCATATAATTGCAACCACTTTTTACGGCACTCCAATCCAATGCCCAGAGAGAGAGTTATTGAACTTTTCCCACGATCACCTCTTTGAGATGAAATTCAGGAGCCTGAAAAAGCACTACCTTCCACAGATCATATCTCCAAAAATATTTCGAACCAAGCTCTGAATTTTTTTGACGAATTTCCTCAGGATTTCAGCTTTGTACCATATGAATTTCAGATTCTGAACCTTCGTAGAAAATGTTTTATAGCGCAAATTCCACGATGACCTGTTTAGGAGCCTGAAAAAAGACCTAAATTCCATAGATCATATCTCCGAAACTATTGGGAACCAAGCTCTGAAATTTTTAGAAAAACTTCCTCAAGATTTCAGCTTTGTACCTTAAAAATTTCAGCTTCTGAAGCTTCGTAGAAAAAAATTTATAGCGAAAATTCCACGATGGCCTATTTGGAGCAGCGAAACCCTAGAATCCAAAGCTCTGATACCAAATGTTGTGTAACCAGCTCCAAAAATAGAAGAACAGAGATATCAATGCCTTAAAAAAAAGCCACTTCGAGGGGGAAACCTCCAATACATTACATAAATGAAAAATTCTTGGATGATACAATTTACAAAACCTCCTTTCTATATATAAGAGTCCATGGGGCCATAATGTAAACCTAGTGGGCCACAATGTAATCCTAGCCGACCTAACAATAATAATTGAAGGGCACAATAATAACAAAATGGGGGTTAAAAGGGTTCAATAATAACAATAAGGGGGTTACACTAACAATAATAAGGGACTATACTAGTGATATAGGGACCTAACATAGCATCCTCTAATGGTCAAGAACAGTAGAGGATTAGCATAGATAACCTTTTTTGTTTGTGCTACGAAACTAGCTCAAAACTCTGTTTTGACAACAAGGTTAATTTTGGAAGAAGGAGAACTGGTAAATAGATATTTCAAAGTTGTTCTCCATCAGAAATTACAAAGAGTATGAGGGAAATGACAAAAAGTATCAGATCAGAAGTTTTCTAAGTACATATATTTTGTTAAGGATACAGTTCGAAGATACCAGCTCATTGTGTTGCCATATCATCAAACTGACAGCTCCTTAATAGTAGGAAGAGAATCTTCATGAAGACCATCAAAGTATTAATGTTTTGTTTGTGGCCAGTATGGTTGAAAGACATGATTCCTTTCGAGGAATATTTGGATCATATTTGGATTAAATGTAATAAGTAGGTGTTTGAGTCATAGTAGGACTCTAACTCCTAATTCGAAAGGTATCAATTCTAGTTTTAAATATCTTGTTAGTGGTTAGATTTGGTGTCTGTAATAGAGTTTAATGATCTAGCCACTTGCAGATTTGATGTAAAGGCTAGATGCCTATAAGTAGTGAGTACTTCGATGTATGGTGGGTTGGAAAATGTGATCTCAGCAGACTATTTTATTGTAAAGCTTTTGGAGTGTTTTGATATATATACAGTAACAATATCACTTTCCTTCACCTGAGATTCTTAGTATATTTCAATGAGTTGATGTCCTATCTTTCGAAATGTTTTTTCTTCCACAGTTTAAGTGCTTATTACTCATAATTCATGACTGTTCATGCTCTTACTTCCTTTAAGTATTTAGCTATGGTAAAATGAGTTTTAGGTCCTATCTTTGAAAGGTTTTCTTCAATGTCTTAATACTTATTACTCAGAATTCATGAGTGTTCATGTTCTGACTTCCTTTGAGTATTAAGCTATGGTGAAATCTCTTTGAGTATTTTTATTTCAATAACTTGATGTCTCATTACTCAGAATTCGTGTGCTACATGCTCTGATTTCCTTTGAACCTCAAGCTATTGAAAACATCCTGTATGTCTTGCTCTTTCATTGCAATATTTACAAGCCTTAGCTTCCACAAGGAAAGCCTTGTTATTGATATCCCCTTCACTCACTCCATAGCCCAATGGTATTAAGCTCTGATCTTTTCAACCTACATTCATCATAACCAATTTATTTCCTAAATAGAGTTAGCCATCTATATCTTTATTCCATATCATTAACCCTTTAGAGAGCCCTCTCAGATTGAGGAGGCTAAGCCTCAGTCACAAGATTGGTTTGAAATAGTTACACTGAAGTTGTTTAATCAGCAACAAATCAGGTACAATTTTGGTGATACATTTTGGAATCATTGCCAGGGACCGAAGGTGTATATTTTCCTTGGGAATAGCGACAAAGTTTTAGTTCTAAGGTCTAAGAGAAACAAAAACTTAGGCACATATTGGATGTATTTATGCTCTAGTGACTCAACAAATCAAATAATATATTGGAAGGTGAACTCCACTGCTTGAAGATTAGTAGCTTGATGAAGTTTCAAGATGAGTTCCATTGCAAGAATAAATTCCAGGTATGCCCCTATGAATCGGTCTCATATCCCTAGTTTTCCAAATCATATGCCAAAGGTTGAATGGTTAAATGATCTTATTGTATTTAAATATGAAAAGAAATACAATGCTGCTCTTCATTTGGTTACATTCGATATGCATGTACACAGTCTTAAGGTTCAGTTTCGTGAGGATTGTCTCATGAAGAAATTTATGGCCAATTTTGAAGGAAAAACATGGTCTTGGTATGAAAGCTTTCCAAATGGTTCATTATATTTTCTTGCTTATTTCCATGTTGCATTTTATGAGATGTATGAAGAGTGTCATCCCTCCTTATTGCTGGTCAAAGACTGCTGTAAAAACTGTGTGAGTTTTATTGAATATTTGGAGAATTGTTATGAAGATGATGAGTTCATGGATGAGGAAATTTTATAGGCCCGTCATGAAAATCCCTTTCATCACCAAGAAGAAATGATATCCTCTCTCTTGAATGAAAATAAAACCCAGCAAGATTTTATTTATGATAATCATGTTACATCCTCCGAGTTTGATGAAAATTTGTAGCATACCTGTCAATATTTTGATCATCAGGAGTATGAGAATCATTGCAAACAACAAAAGGAAATATTGGAAGATAATTACTATAACTCTCAGGTAAAGGAAAAAGTTGATTCTTCATGTTATTTCATGCATCAGTCTACATCAAATAATGATCACACTAAGGAAGAAGTGGGTGAAATTTTTTCTTTATCCTTGTCTTCTAATCTGAAATCATTTGAGTGCAAGTCAGAAGTTAAGATTCAATTTGTGGATGAAGTTGCTAAGAATATTGAAAAAGACATTGAATTTTTAGAAGATAAAATTCAACCTTATAGGCTTCATGATCAAGATCAGTCTTTTCAAAAGTTGTTAATGCCAGAAAATAAAGAGAGGGTGATGCTATGTTTCTCCTTTGAGTTTGAGGAAGAATACACTGTTTTTGAAAATCAATTTGAACAATAGTTTGATAGCACACAACTGAAATCTTGTGTGGCTGAGAAAGGTATACATGAGTTGTCCAAAGCTCCAGAATGTCATGAGAAGCATCAAACAGATCATGTATTCTTTGATCCTATAGCTGACTACATGGAAGGGTTCTATAGTCCAGATTGTCAATTATATTTTCATTATGAGGATCAGATCTATTTTATGTTGCCTTGCTCATTTCAGTATCGTGCTTACTGTTGGTTCAAGTGCAGTCAATAGGTTCAAGTGTCAGATCAGATCAATGAATGGCTTCATTGGAAGTTTCATGTTTCTTGAGTTAAAAATGGAGATTGCGGTTGTTAGGGTAGGTAGGAGTGTGTGAAATAAGCTCAAAGTTGATTGAGCATATTTTCAGTAGGTACAAAGTTGTTTCTTCTACAGTGATCATCAAGCTTGAGCCTGAGGTGATGGCCATAAGAGTTTAAAGAAGACTTGGCAAAATTTTAGAGTTCTTATTCCAAAAGGATGGATGGCACTGGAACTACAGGTTCTTTGGTATACCACAAGGGCACACCATCCCAAGTGGAGCCAATGTTATCACACCCTAAATTTTCAATGGCTTAATTTGAAATGTGTCAAGTTTTCATTTAGATTGGTTAGATTCCATAACATCATGAAATGATAAATTTTATGATTAGCATAAGCTTCAAAGATTGTTTTAAGTTGTTAGGGATGATCTCAAGTCATATCAAAGGAAAAAATCTTGAATAGATACTTTAAATAGACCTAAAGTTTCAAATCTGGCCACCTGTCAGGTAAAGGCAGGCTTGAAGACATCTTATAGGCTATAAAAATTACATAATCCCCTATAGTGAAAGAAAATGAGGTAGAAGGATCCAAGGTCAAAGGGAAGTGGCTTATGGCCAAGAAGTTAGATTTTTCATCAGAGGTTTCAAGTTTTCTTTTTAAACCTAGAAATCCTTTCACTAGATCACAATTTTATGAGACTATCACCATTGGAAATAAGCAGCAGAAGGAAGATAAAGAAAAAGGGGCAACAATACAAGAAGTCATTTTTATATATCCTATTGAGATAGATATTACTAATGAAAAGAAAGTTCAATCTAAAAGAAATATTCAGAAGAAATATGAGGAAAATTTTCAAGAGGTAAAGTTTAAAGATAAGGAAAAAACAGTCAAACAGAGAAAGGGAAAAAAAAAAGTCATAGAGAAAACTGAAAAAGAGCTCCTTGAAGAAAAATTAAAAGAAGATAGGGAAGGGTTGTATGAAACAAAGAGCGAGCTGGAAAGATACATGCAAGATAGACAAATGATAGATGAGGTGGAAAAGAAAGTGAATGATCATGTTACTCATTTTGAAAAGTCTAATGGAAAGGCCAAAAACTTGTTGAAGAAATCACAGCCTTTACACATCATGATGACACACACAAGGAAGAGGAATTTACAGTTACAGGTAGAGAGGAAAATTCTTCAGAGACAAGTCAAAGAGTTGAAAGAAAATATGGAGACGATGAAGACAAAATCAGAGAAGAAAGATTTAGAAAGAGAAGCTATGGAAAAAACTATTGAAGTTGCTCATGAAGAAACGACTGGTAAATAAGAAGGTAACAATGGATTATAGACTTTTTTTGTCTTATATTATCATACTTTACATGCAGTTATATTCATGGATCTTTTCAGAGCTCAAATCATAAGTTTTTTTAAGTCTTTGAGAAGTTAGGCAATTCCGCAGCGTATGCCAGGCTTGAAGCCCATTTTCTGCTGCGAAATTTCTAAATAATTCTTTTTGTTTTTAGAGTACTTGAACTGATAGGGATGAGGAAATTTGAGGTTTGGGTTTAAGAATTTTTTATCACTTAACATCCTCTAATGTTCAAGAACAACAGAGGATTATCACAGATAACCTTTTTTGTTTGTGCTACGAAACTAGCTCAAAATTATTTATTGATAGCAAGGTTAATTTTGGAAGAAGGAAAAATGGTAAATAGATATTTCAAAGCTGTTCTCCATGAGAAATGACAAAGAGTATCAGGGAAATGAAAAAGAGTATCAAATCATAAGTTTTCTAAGTGGATATATTTTGTTAATGATACAGTTTGAAGATACCAGCTCACTGTGTTTCCATATCATCAAACTAACAACTCCTTAATAGTAGACAGAGCAGCTTACAACATATGTGCTGGCGCAGCCTCCTACCAGCACGCAGGCACCCACCTGCGCTTGTTTACCAGCCTCTCTTGGAAGGGAGCTACGACCCCCTGCTCTCGTTTACTAGCCTCACCTGGAAGGGAGCTCCGACCCCCTGATCTCGTTTACCAGCCTCACCTGGAAGGGAGCTACAACCCCCTAACTAAAGGCTACAACCCTCAGCACCACCATGGACCACGTTTCATCAATTTTCACACTGGATCCAAAAGCTTTCTTTAGAGCACAACTTGCAGGCCACTTTTCATCATATTTTCAGACTAGACCCACTCCATACATTTAAGCTCAATCATACATCAAAACGGATACTTATAAATTCAGAAAACACAGATCAGATAGCAGTATCACAGCAGAACAGATCAGATATTTCATACTTCATCCTTCAGGAAACCCTAGTTTTCATACGCGCTTTCCTTTCACTGATCCTGTGTATATACACGCCTTCAACCATAAAAACCCGCGTATACTTCAGTACATATTACAGAGCTATTTTTTACTGCCCATACGCGCTTTCTCTTCAACAAACCTGCGTATATACGCGCTTACTCTGCGGCGAACTAGCGTATATTTCTTCAGACATTTAGGTCATTGCAATTCTTCAGAACAGATACATCACACAGATTTTACCCTTTACTTCAGACATATGTTCGCCTCATCTCAGATCTAATCATTCCATAAACAGATTTAGAAGATACAAATACATTTCAGATCTAGATTCCCTTCTTCATCATTTTCTTCATTGGTGCATCATGCATTGAGATCTATCATTCAACTATAACCCTTTCCATTCAGATATACTTTAGAGAGAAGTATTCATTCAAGCTCAGACTTCTTGCCTGCCCATTTCACAATGAATTTCTTCTCCTTATATAGGTTTACCCTTTATCAATACCATGAGCCAAAACCACATTACTTTCAATGGTATTCCTGGACGGGGTCACATAGACGAATCATTACTCAATACAATGGGTCAATACCATGGTGGTTACCCCTAGTTTTACATATTTAGAGCGCTTTTGCCCATACGCGACTTGGCACGGTATTTCCCGCGTGCATATGCTACTTTGTTTAGACAAATCCGTGTATGCTTTGAGACATACTCTTTTCATCATGTTCTAGCACATACTGACATTCCTTCCATCATTAACTTCTATACTCATTGTATATACATCATATTTGCATCATTTAACACGTTCATTAAGAACATATTCTATCAAGCACAACTTCATCAAGTAAGTTGTCATCATCTTCATCAATGTGGGTTGCCATCAAGGACAACACTCGGCATCATATTGCCAACAATCTCCCCCTTTGGACTTGATGGCAACCACAATGGTGTTTGGTTACCACAACAGATAGGTACATTAAGAATACAATGACTTCATGTCACTCTCCCCATTCTTTGACACCATTCTTTCCCTTTATTCAAACACCATGTCACTCTCCCCCTTTGACATCAAGGGCAAAGGGCGAACCAACACAAGGTTTTCCCCTTCATGTAGAAAGAAACGTTCTGCAGAACTGATGTATACTGTAGTGACCATGCTCCCCCTGAGTTCATGCTGAACCTACAACCATATTTTTCAATGAAGTACATGACTCTATGACCTTCCCATCACCAATGACTCATACTTACATCAAAGATCCATCCATGTGAATTTACATATGAGAGTCAAATACCCAACCAAGTGGGTTTACACATCTCAACTCAACTACCCAACCAAGTGGGTTTACAAATTTGACTCAGCTACCCAACCAAGTGGGTTTACAAATTTTGACAAGTCCTTACATAACTGAATATTACAATTTTACATCATGGGTCTCAACAAGACCTTTTCATCAAATTACAAATATGACTTTTCATAACCAATACCCAAGAGATATCAAGAGAGAGATCACATTTCAAAACCATCATAATGCCAACAATGCATTATAATCAGCAAGGCTAATGCTCCCCCTAAAAATGTGCATCCAAGTATCCTTTCTATATGACCAAGGCTCCTCCTCAGTTTGTGCAACCTGAACAACTTCAACAGCAAGTCATCAGCAACAATCTCTGCATAATTTGTCTGAATCATAAGACTTCCATCATATCCAAAAGATATTCTTCATCAAATAAGCAATGCGGGCTCATCCATAATCTTCAACATAAGAAACCATGTATCATTTCATTAGCATGAGTATAACCAGAATAATGCTAACAATACAATCATTAGCAGTCATACTAATGCTCCCCCTGAACCTCTGCTCCTGATCTTCAGCTGTCATCCCAATTCTCTTATCATCGATGAATATGTGAGCGTAATATAACAGACTTTTCAACGTGTATACGCGGCTTTAGTTCACAGAACCTGCATATGGAAAGTGAAACATAGAAAATTTCACATTCCTTCATCTCCCCCTGAAGTTGTACCACCTGTACCTGTCTTCTTCACATCAGATGCTCTGTCAGAAATAAACATGACCAGAATAACAAAACCAACCATGAGAATCATCATACATTGCTCCCCCTGTGATGATACATTACTAATCCCTATAATGTATCTCACATCTCTCTTGCATTCATTCAGAGAAGTAAGCTTTAGAAGCGGATGACTGATGTAGGCTCAGTATTCCCTACGTTTCTGATCGGTCCTCCTTCTTTTTCCAACTTTGCTTGAAATTTCTAATTGTGTGCTGGAAATTGTCCATCCTCTCAGATCTATTCATCCTGCATTCTTTTTCTACATGTCCATACTTGTTACAAGCATAACATCTTATGTGGCCAAAGAAGTAAGCATAAGAATCATAATGTGGTCTTCTATTCTTCCTTCTATTGCAATCAGCGACTTTATGACCATACTTGTTGCATGAAAAACAATATCCCTTGAAGCAACCAGAGTACCTTTCTGAATAGAATCTGTTTTACTGTGACTGAAATGATCTACTTCTGCAATTTACTGCAACATGCCCATAATTATGACAATTAAAGCATTCCACATTATTGATACTTCTATAGTTAGGAGCGAAATATTTCCTTTGACAATTCATAATTGTCGGTTGCCCTTTTGTCTCTTTCACTATTTCAGGTTTTGCTTTGACATCCTTTGAATCTTTAGCACTTCCTTGTGAACTATATTCTCCTTTAACCGTTTCATGAAAACCCAGACCAAGCTTAATAGAGGGAGACCTTTGACTACTAAGAATATTGTCCAGAATCTTAGTACTCTCTTGAAACCTCAAAAGTTTATCCTTTTCTTCTAATTTACCTTTGAGAATGTTTACCTCAACTTCCAATCTTTGGCATTGCTTCTTCATACTTTCTTCGACCCTTTTTCCTTCTTCTACTTGATCATTTAGATTTAGAATTTCTTCCTTCAACCAATTTTCGTTTTCTTCACATGTTTCTAGCAGCTCTTCATTCTTCTTATTTGATTTTTCCAGATCTTCTTTGAGAGAGATAATTTCTGCTTCAAGTCCTTCCTTTTCAAATGATAGGGGTTCTTCATTCTTCTTATTTGATTTTTCCAGATCTTCTTTGAGAGAGATAATTTCAGTTTCTAGTCTTTTAATTCGATTGGATGCATAAGCGTGAAACCTTTGATACTTGTCTATCTGTCCATTCAATATTTCTATCTGTTCTTTCATCACTTTGTACATAGCTTCGCTTTTATTAATTGATCTTCAATTTTCTTGATAGCTTCCTCTAGATCCAAAACTTTACTTACACTATCTTCATCATTACATGCACCAGAAGGTGAGTCACAAAAACAACTATCAATACCTGATTTATCTTCTTCATTTTCTGTTGCACATGTTTTCTGAGATATCTCCTTTTCAGTGGCCTTCTTCTTTTGCTTCTTTCCCATTGCGACGGATCTCCTTCAAGCGATCAAGCTTCTGCAGAAGGACCTGCTCTGATACCAATTGTTGGGAAAAATACTGAGAGGGGGGGGTGAATCAGTATTTAGGACTTAATCAAAAAAAATTTACTTTTCCATTCACTAAAACCCATACGCTACTTTGCTGAAGCTAACTAGCGTATACACGTGGATATCCTTCATAAAACTCGCGTATACACAGAGATCTTGTTATGCCATTAATTCTTCACTTATATCATTCCATCATTCATTCATTAGATGTTCAATAAACTGTAAACATGTGCAGTAAGAACAGAATAAATCATCACACATAGGAAACACACATGAAAACCAGGATTTTAGGTGGAAACCCAAGTCGGGAGAAAACCACCGCTACTGTTGTCTCAGCCTTCAATATTTTATTATAGAGAAAACATCTTACAACATATGTGCTGGCGCAACCTCCTACCAACACGCAGGCACCCACCTGCGCTCGTTTACCAGCCTCTCCTGGAAGGGAGCTACGAACCCCTGCTCTCGTTTACCAGCCTCTCATGGAAGGGAGCTACGACCCCCTGATCTCGTTTACCAGCCTCACCTGGAAGGGAGCTACAACCCCCTGACTGAAGGCTACAACCCTCAGCACCACCATGGACCATGTTTCATCAATTTTCACACTGGATCCAAAAGCTTTCTTTAGAGCACAACTTGCAGGCCACTTTTCATCATATTTTCAGACTGGACCCACTCCATACATTTAAGCTCAATCATACATCAAAACGGATACTTATCAATTCAGAAAACACAGATCAGATAGCAGTATCACAGCAGAACAGATCAGATATTTCATACTTCATCCTTCAGGAAACCCTAGCTTTTATACATGCTTTCCTTTCACTCATCCCGCGTATACTTCAGTACATATTACAGAGCTATTTTTTACTGCCCATACGCGCTTTCTCTTCAGCAAACCCGTGTATATACACGCTTACTCTGCGGCGAACTAGCGTATAGTTCTTCAGACATTTAGGTCATTGCAATTCTTCAGAACAGATACATCACACAGATTTTACCCTTTACTTCAGACAGATGTTCGCCTCATCTCAGATCTAATCATTCCATAAACAAATTTAGAAGATACAAATACATTTCAGATCTAGATTCCCTTCTTCATAATTTTCTTCATTGGTGCATCATGCATTCTGATCTATCATTCAACTATAACCCTTTCCATTCAAATATACTTCAGAGAGAAGTATTCATTCAAGCTCAGACTTCTTGCCCGCCCATTTCACAATGAATTTCTTCTCCTTATATAGGTTTACCCTTTATCAATACCATGAGCCAAAACCACATTACTTTCGATGGTATTCCTGGACGGGGTCACATAGACGAATCATTACTCAATAAAATGGGTCAATACCATGGTGTTTACCCCTGGTTTTACATATTTAGAGCGCTTTTACCCATACGCGACTTGGCACGTTATTTCCCGCGTGCATACGCTACTTTGTCTAGACAAATCTGCGTATGCCTTGAGACATACTCTTTTCATCATGTTCTAGCATATACTGACATTCCTTCCATCATTACCTTCTGTACTCATTGTATATACATCAGATTCACATCATTTAACAAGTTCATCAAGACATATTCCATCAAGGACAACTTCATCAAGTAGGTTACCATCATCTTCATCAAGTGGGTTGCCATCAAGGACAACACTCAGCATCATATTTCCAACAGAAGAAGATCAATAATATGCTCATGATCCATCCTTCTGTCAAGTCAAAACTGAGCAGCCTTCAGGGAACCATGAAGCAGGAGTATGGACTCTACATTTTGATGGAGCAAATTCAAGAGAAGGAAACGGAGCTGGAGTATTATTGATTTCTCCTACAGGAAAATGGGTGCCACTGTCTTTTAAATTGGAATATGAAGCTACTAATAATGTAGCTGAATATGAAGCATTGTTATTAGGACTGCAGAAAGCCAGGAGCATGGGCATACAATGTTTAAAATTTCTAGGAGACTCTGAGCTGATTGTCAGACAGGTCAGAAACCAATGTCAAACTAAGC
The DNA here is from genome assembly GCA_034641835.2 of Pinus albicaulis. Lineage (NCBI taxonomy): Eukaryota > Viridiplantae > Streptophyta > Pinopsida > Pinales > Pinaceae > Pinus > Pinus albicaulis. Next base: position 1,641,235,879 of record CM076581.1, on the reverse strand, counting down.
ATGCACGGTTGAGAGCTTATAGAAATGAAGTATGGGACATGGTGGAGAACTTCTTCTTGGCATTCAATATCCAGTTCATGCCCCAGGAGCAGAATAGAATGGCGGATTCTCTTGCTGTAGTTGCCAGTACATTTCGTCCCCCTCAGAACCCTCTCTTGAGGTATGAAATCGAGGTACGTTATAGACCATCAATCCCAGATAATATTAAGCATTGGAAAGTATTTGAGGATGAGGAACAGATGAAGAGATTCCTGGAAATAGTGGGATAATTCTCTAATATGGAGATTGATGATTGTGAAGAAGGGGAGGCTGAGAATGTCTCAGAAAATAATTGGGAAGAGAAAATAGCAGATAGTAAAGTGCTGCAGCTAAAGGGGAATGTCATACCCAGAGGGCTGGTGCCTCTAGAAATATTATTTGAGAAAAATGATGTCCCGTTGCAGCATATTAAAGTAGTAGAAGAAGATCAGGTAGAAGACCTGAATCTGGGTATTGATACCAACCCAAAGATTGTCAAGTTGTCCAAAAAGGTCCCAGATGAATATAAAGAGAAATATTTGAAATTATTTCAGTCTTATAAGGATGTATTTGCATGGTCCTATCAGGACCTAAAAACTTTTGATGTCAATATAATGCAGCACAAAATTCCTCTGAAGGAATATGCAAAACCTTATAAGCATAATCTTAGACAAATAAATCCACTGCTACTTCCTTCAATTGAAAAGGAAATCAAGAAGCTACTCAAGGCCAAAATAATTGTGCCATTAAGGTACTCAAAACGGGTTGCTAACTTGGTTCCTGTTCAAAAGAAGAATGGATAAATAAGGCTATGTGTAGATTTCAGGAATTTAAACAGGGCCTCTTTAAAAGATAATTATCCTCTACCCAAGATGGACCACATACTGTAGAAAGTGGTCGGAGCATCTAGAATGTCAATGACGGATGGTTTCTCTGGTTATAACCGGGTGGCTGTACTTCCATAAGATCAGAAGAAGACTGCTTTCATCACACCATGGGGTACATTTATGTATGCCAAGATGCCTTTCGGCCTAATTAATGCAGGGGCCACCTTTCAGAGGGCTATGGACATAGCCTTTGTTGGGGAGCAAGATAAATTTTTGGTGGTGTACCTTGATGATATTACAGTGTTTTCAAAAGGTGATGCTGAACATATTGAACATTTACAAAGAACCTTTGAAAAATGTCGAAGGTATGGCCTTTCTCTTAACCCACAAAAGTCTTTATTTGCATTAGAGGAAGGAAAAATTTTAGGGCATATTGTAACTAAATATGGGGTGAGAATAGATCCTAAAAGAGTAGAGGTTATAAATAACATCTCTCTCCCCAGAAATAAGAAAGAAGTGCAAGTGTTTTTGGGACGAATAAATTTTCTAAGAATATTCATTCCTAACTATGCTGAGATAGTTAGGCATATAACAGATATGGTAAAGAAGAATAGTGAGGTGAAATGGTCACAAGAATCATGGGAGGCCTTTGCTAGAATTAAAGCTACATTTGCGGAAGCCCCTGTGTTAGTTGGACCAGATTATGCAAAGCCATTTATGATCTTTTCTTTTGCATCACCTCATACAGTAGCCGGAGTTTTGTTACAGAAAAATGAAGAAGGATTTGAGCAGCCTATAGCTTTCTTTAGCCAGGTGCTCCATGATGCTGAGTTGAAATATAATATATTGGAGAAGCAAGCTTATGCCCTGGTGAAATCTCTTAAAGCTTTTCGCATGTATGTTTTGCAGTCCCACATTACTGCATATGTCCCTACAGCAGCTGTCAAAGACATTCTCATTCAGGGAGACAGTGAAGGAAAAAGAGGAAGATGGATTGAAAAAATACAAGAGTATGACTTGGACCTCAGACCTACTAAGCTGATTAAAGGACAGGGCCTTGCTAAAATTTTATCTGAATCAAACTATCAAGCTATAGGCATAAATTTGTCTATGAATACAAATGAAGAGTCTGAGAGAGAAGAAGAGCAACAAGGGCTGGAGATGGCTACTTAGAGAGTACACATAAAATATCTCACTAGTCCATGGTACAAAGAAATAGTTGAATATCTTTTGACACTCAGCTGTCCTCCAAGTTGTGTTAAGGCACAATACAGGGCTTTGAGGCTGAAGTCACAGAAATACAGAGTTGCTAATGGCCAATTATATTGGAGAGATCCTTCAGGCATACTACTACTATGCCTCACAGAAGATGAAGTAGAAAGTATAATGATAGAATTTCATGAAGGAATTTGTGGAGGACACTACAGCTGGAGGGCTACAGCTCATAAGATCCTGAAGGTTTGTTTCTACTGGCCAAAATTATTTGGAGATGTTTTTACTTGGGTCAGAGCGTGTGATAAGTGCCAAAATTTGCTGAAAGGAAAAAGTTAGCAGCTCTGCCCCTAATTCTAGTTCATGTGGATGAGCAATTTCAACAATGGGGAATAGATTTTATTGGGGAAATGCACCCCCCATCAAGTGGAAAACATAAATGGATATTGACAGCCACATATTAATTTACAAAATGGGTGGAAGCCATACCTGCTGTTGTAGACAATTTTGTCCCCCTAGAGACAGTCTAGAGTTGCCATAGACCAGTGCCTAGGACATCTTATCATAGCAAGGAGCTCATAATATAGCTTGGGTTGTCAATCCAAAATCTCTCCTGCTATCTCTTGTAAAACAAGGAAATTAATTGAAATGGAACCAAACTCTCTCAGAAGCTGATACAAAGATAAGAACAATGTAGGAACAACATGCAAAACCTCAATACAAAAGCATTAGACAGTTAAGAGACAGCTTACTGCAAAGAGGGCCAGTTCAAATAATATGCCACAGAAATCAAATATCAGAAAAGTGGATGCAGTGAGGAAAACATGAAGGAGATACTAGTTAACATGAGGCTGATACCCAGATACACAACAGAACCACATATGGGCTTATCCAACTAAGAATCCATACATGACAACGGTGTTTTAAAAGCATCCTCCTCAAGTAACTAATATAGCAGAAAATATGAATGACATGAACATGGAACAAGATATCATGACTAGGCCTATTTAAAGCGCTTGACTTATCCAAGTATGGGCACCAACTAGGATGAATCCTTACTTAAGATCAGTGAGCCACTCGCATTCTAGAACATGATACAAGAAGATAAATGCAATGAAATGAGATATTATATTAACACATAAGAAAATATTACATACTGTGGGATACCAAAGACCAAAATCCTCATCACAGTTATAACTCCTCCTCACTGAGACCCTACGGGCTCTGAGCCTTCATACAAAAACTTTACAAGATGTATACAAAGCCTTTCACTGCACAATTTACTGATAGAAATCTGGAACCCTTACAATGTCTTTCTCCCTCATTTTTATAAGAGAAACAGAAAGCTATAGAGAATGAGGTAGCTAATATACATTAAATGATCTAATTTAAAACAAATATGAAAGAAAAACCCGCCTATGCTGTTTGACGGTGCTGAACTGGTGCAAGTACTCTGCTACTGTTTATGAAATAAATGTTGAAGATGAAATTCTCCTTATAATCAAGACATAAAGAATAAAATATACAAATGTTCTGTACTTGGCTGGAGGAGGGAGATCTACTACAATAAAACCTTGAGGTTGCTTGTTTTTGTGCATGGTACTTTCGGCCCTCTAATCTTGAATTAAAATGCCAGATCTTTAATGCAGGGCGAGGCATTTCTCGATCTTTCACTGATTTTCATAGGCTGCCCCATTAATATTTATTGCTATGTAATATTTCCCTCTGCAGCGTATTTTAGGGTTCAATGGATCTTATCTATCTTTCCATTAATGAGGTCATGTCAAAACAACTACCCTCGGCCTCCCTCCTAAATTTCTTCCTCGGAGACTGTCGAGAGCGGTGTTCTTGACTTCTGCGAACAAAGCAGTGAATCATGATGATTTTTCTACCGCGGAAAACCTGCAAAACCACAAACCCGTTAAAGGAAACAATGCATGGAGGCGGCAATGCTAAAGGAGGTGACTGTGCGACAAAGTGGCGTGACAGCATGGCGGAAATGCGCAGGGTGGTGGTGAAAACACAGTGGGATAGCGAAAGATGAATTGATAGAAGTTTATAACATACAAATGCTAAAATAAAATGAATAAATAGAATATACAACGGGGATAAGTAGGACGCTGTGGACACGTGGAGTGAATGAAAAGGATGGACGAAGGACAGGTGGAAGAATGACGTGGCTATAGACCTATTCAAACGGGAGAAAATGCAGACAATTATGAGCCACACGATCGATGAACGAGATCAACGGTTAAAACAACATCAACGGACAATGTGTGGTGGGCTAGGAGCGCGATTAGCCTGGGTTAAGTCGCGTGAAACTTGGGAGGATGACCACCGTTGGATGAAGGCTGACAGATCCGAGGGCTGCTATGGATTCCGCTGCCCGACCTTTGCCCGAACTTTAATGCGTGAAATGGGTGGTTTGGAAATCGTACCCTGGGACACGCGTCACCCAGCGTATGGAATCGCTGGGTCTGTGGGGAATACCGCTAGCTATGGATGGCTGGTGCGGAAAATACCACTGGTTTTCGGGCGCGGAGACCACCATTATTGAATTGATTACGGGCCGTAGATTTGGTTGAGATCAGACGGCTAAGACTTGGCCCGAAACTGTAAAGCGATGGGCCCTGTTTGGTTATAACACAACGTTTTGCATACGAGTCACATGGGGATTAAAACCAAGGGGCTGAGACCCGATATAAAATTTAATTGTGGGTTTTAACTTTGAAATGGTGTATTTTTGTGCGCGGGGAGGGCAACGATAGATGAAAAGTGAGGGTTTTGGGCCACTATAGGGGTTTTAAACAGATTTGAATGGGGCTGTTGGCCAAAGTTTTGAATGGAGGGGCTGATATGTACAACATCGACTCCATCTGGGGACGGCATGTTCATCCTTGGACATGTCGAGAACCTGCAGACCATCTGATCATGCTCTAAGTGGATTCTTCTCTTTAGCACCTCTAGTTTTCACTTCATAATTAATCGACACCCACACATTATTAAAAGAATGATGAAACAAAAAGAAAACTAATGTACAATATAATACACCAGGCTGTCTTCGCCTCCTGGGTCCCATACTTTGCTTTGCTAGTATCCATTAGTTACATTATTATTCAACTGTACCCCTCTATGTTTCCATATTTTGTTCTGCAATTTGCCTCTAGCTATGCTTTCACATTCTGTTCTTGTTTCTCCATTGCCAAATTTTCTTTGCTTTCTTGCTGCTATCTGCTGTTTCTGAGGCACCTTCATCATCATTCTTTTGATGCTGTCAATTTCTATGCCCAGATTTTCTTTTGTCTGGAACTTACTTTGCCCACTGCTGTCTTCAATATGGCTCTTGAAAGCCTGATCGCCTTCTTCTTGTATTTTGAAAGGCAGTGGGATCTCTTCTTTTTGTTCCACAATAGCAGCTTTAAAAAATTTTTTCTCTGCTGGAAACATACTGCTAGAAAGGACCCTTGATCCTTCTTCAAATTTTTGCAAGAAATGCACATAAGGATCATGAAATGATACCTGGTTAAGAATATCTGGCAAGCAGGCCTCAACCAGGATTCCTTCTTCTTTCACTGGATGGAGAAGAAAACTCTCTTGAGAAATGGTGGCTCCTTGATTTTCTTCCTTTTCTGAACTGGAGGACTCATCATAGATTGGAGTTGAGTCCTTTTGGAGCTCTGGTATATTCTGCGCTGATGTGTTGATCTCCTTAAAAAGATCCATGAATTCTTGAGCAGGCGCTCACTCCATTATTTCCTCTTTTTCAAGAGAAAGCTCGCTGTTTTCATCTTGCTCAAGAATCTCTTCTTTGCTCTCTTCCTCTTTTCCCTGTATTGGATAATGTTTTTTCAACATAACCTCCAGCAGCCTGATCTCTTCGTTCCATGCATTAAAGTCTTCCACCGAGTTTCCTTCCTCCTTTCTTGAAAAGGAAAACTGCTGGTTTCCAGTCTCGCTGATGATCTGTGATAAAGCAGAATGAGGATTCAAGGAATATTCATCTGCTATTATATTATCATAGCTCTCCTCATCCGTATCATAGATGGGATGACTGGTTTTATTACTATTCTAAGATTGCTGTCCCTGGCTTTCCTTCCATGGGTCTACTGATGATGGTTCTGTAGACTCAGCCTCTCTCTGGAAACAATCATCATCAAATAAATCATAACTAGGAAAGTCAAAATCGTAAGCAATGTCACCAATCAAACCCGTCAGATTCTCAGTAGGTCCTTCTTCGTCTCGATCCTCAGAGGATTTTTTTGGATCCGAATCATCAAACTCATAAGACAAATGGGCAAGAGTGTGCGTTCTATAAAATATTTCTGAGGTGGGTTGCTGATTTGATATCTGAGCGATTTCTTCTTATGTCAAAAGAGGTGTTCGCCTTTCAACATGGGAAAAAGAACAACAATCCCCTTTTTCTTGCATTAGCTGACTGGGAGGCAGGATGTTCTCTTGAGCCTCCTCTTCCACATCAGAATCTTCCTCTTTTATGTGATCTCTTATCTCCTCGAGGCAGCGCTCCCTATTTTCCATTGCTAGTAGATCGTGATACTCTCTGATCAGCATAATACAAGATGTAGGTAAGAAATCAGGTGGTTTCTGATCACTTTCCTCCTCATCTTCTATAGGTTTTAAAAAATCATACGTGTCTCGCTCATTATCCACGTCTTGGGTTTGTTCTTGTGATTGCAAGAGTTTGATCTCAGCTTCATATCTTTCAATCATCACTCTTAGAAGGATTTTCTTGAGCACGGGTGTGCAACTTGGGATGAGAAGAGTGATTTGTGGAAGGTCCTCCACTTCCAGTTTTTCCAAGCCACGTGATATCTCATCTCTGCACTCTGCTATGAAACTCGGATGCATTTTTGCAAACTACTCAAAGTCCTCCACCAGTGGAGTCTTTTTAATCGCTTTGGAACTGTGGAGTCGCCAGGTGGATGGTTCAAGCTCTTTACTGTCCACCACAGGGATTTACCAAATCAAAGCCCTTTGTGTCTTCCCCAGCGGAGTAAGGACTGCCAATAGATTTATCAAATAAATAACAGTGGAGTTGCCAAGGTGAGAGATATGCAACTGTTCAACTCTCTGTGCTCACCTGATAAGAGAGTGAATATGATTTGTCGAGGCCTAGGGAAATTGATATTCTTAAATTCGTCCCCAGCAACGGCGCCAGAAAGATGTTGTAGACAATTTTGTCATCCCCTAGAGGCAGTCTAGAGTTTCCATAGACCAGTGCCTAGGACATCTTATCATAGCAAGAGAACATGAAATATAGCTTGGGTTGTCAATCCAAAATCTCTTCTGCTATCTCTTGTAAAACAAGGAAATTAATTGAAATGGAACCAAACTCTCTCAGAAGCTGATACAAAGATAAGAATAGTGTAGGAACAGCATGCAAAACTCCCATACAAAAGCATCAGACAGTTAAGAGACATCTTACTGCAAAGAGGGCCAGTTCAAATAATATGCCACATAAATCAAATATCAGAAAGTGGATGCAGTGAAGAAACATGAAGAAGATACTAGTTAGCATGAGGCTGATACCCAGATACACAAAAAAACCACATATGGGCTTATCCAACTAAGAATCCATACATGACAATGGCGTTTTAAAAGCACCCCCCTCAAGTAACTAATATAGCAGAAAATATGAATGACATGAACATGGAACAGTATATCATGAATAGGCCTATTTAAAGCGCTCGAATAATCCAAGTATGGGCACCAACTAGGATGAATCCTTACTTAAGATCAGTGAGCCACTCGCATTCTAGAACATGATACAAGAAGATAAATGCAATGAAATGAGATATTATATTAACACATAAGAAAATATTACATACTATGGGATACCAAAGACCAGAATCCTCATCACAGTTATAACTCCTCTTCACTAAGACCCTACAGGCTCTGAGCCTTCATACAGAAACTTTACAAGATGTATACAAAGCCTTTCACTGCACAGTTTACTGATAGAAATCTGGAACCCTTACAATGTCTTTCTCCCTCATTTTTATAAGAGAAACAGAAAGCTCTAGAGAATGAGGTAGCTGATATACATTAAATGATCTAATTTAAAACAAATTTGAAAGAAAAACCCACCTATGCTGTTTGACGGTGTTGAACTGGTGCAAGTACTCTGCTACTGTTTATGAAATAAATGCTGAAGATGAAAGTATCCTTATAATCAAGACATAAAGAATAAAATATACAAATGTTCTGTACTTGGATGGAGGAGGGAGATCTACTACAATAAAACCTTGAGGTTGCTTGTTTTTGTGCACGGTACTTTCGGCCCTCTAATCTTGAATTAAAATGCCAGATCTTTAATGCAGGGCGAGGCATTTCTAGATCTTTCACTGATTTTCATAGGCTGCCCCATTAATATTTATTGCTGTGTAATCTTTCCCTCTGCAGGCGTATTTTAGGGTTCAATGGATCTTATCTATCTTTCCATTAATGAGGTCATGTCAAAACAACTACCCTCGGCCTCCCTCCTAAATTTCTTCCTCGGAGACTGTCGAGAGCGGTGTTCTTGACTTCTGCGAACAAAGCAGTGAATCATGATGATTTTTCTACCGCGGCAAACTTCCAAAACCACAAACCCGTTAAAGGAAACAATGCATGGAGGCGGCAATGCTAAAGGAGGTGACTGTGCGACAAAGTGGCGTGACAGCATGGCGGAAATGCGCAGGGTGGTGGTGAAAACACAGTGGGATAGCGAAAGATGAATTGATAGAAGTTTATAACATACAAACACTAAAATAAAATGAATAAATAGAATATATGACGGGGATAAGTAGGATGCTGTGGACACGTGGAGTGAATGAAAAGGATGGACGAAGGACAGGTGGAAGAATGACGTGGCTATAGACCATTACTAAATTGATTACGGGTCGTAGATTTGGTTGAGATCGTACAGCTAAGACTTGGCTCGAAACTGTAAAGTGATGGGCCCCGTTTGGTTATACCACAAGGTTTTGCATACAAGTCACATGGGGATTAAAACCAAGGGGCTGATATGTACAACACTTGCAAGGAATACTACTGACACTGTCATCATAAAATTCATGGAAGAAAACATCATATCCAGGTTTGGCTGTCCTGCTAGAATAGTGACTGATAATGCACAGGCCTTCAAATCTGCAAAATTTGTAAATTTCTGCCAGCAATATAATATTACATTGAATCGCTCCACAGCCTACTTTCCACAGGGAAATGGCTTGGCAGAATCTTCCAATAAAACTCTGGTGAGGGCCTTGAAGAAAACAATCAATGAGAATCAGAAGAATTGGGATTCCCAATTGAAATTTGCTCTATGGGCGAATAGAATAACCAGGAAGAGAGCAACTGGGAAATCCGCATATGAACTGGTATATGGACGAGCAGCAGTGTTTCTTGTGCAGCTGGCTTTACCAGTGGCACGTTTCATGCAGGAAAGCCAGGAGGAACCTGATGATATGATCAAGAGAATCAATCAATTTGTGGAACTAGAGGAAACACGAAACCAAGCAAACCAGAGATTAGCTGAATATCAGGAAAAAATGAAACACATATTCGATCAACATGCAAAAGACAGGAAATTGCAGGTTGGCGATCTGGTGCTCAGATGGGATGTCCGGAGGACTGAAAAGGGAAAGCATGGAAAATTTGATCCCCTCTGGTTTGGTCCTTTCAAAATTGTGGAACAGGGAGGCAATAACACGTTTATATTGGAGAATTTATAGGGTGACGTGCTGGATACCCCTGTAAACGGCCAATTTCTGAAACCCTACTTCCAATTCTGATTCAAACAGAGCAAGCCTGATGTACCATACTATATATTAGTTTTTGCTACAGTTTTTGTTTATACAAGTTGAACGTGTTGATGATTCATAAAGTGAAAAGTAAGAGGGCCCGAAGAACAGAGTTTACATGAGATTATGATTTGGAGGTCTGCAAGTTCTCAACACGTCCAAGTATGAACGCGCCGTCCCTAGTTGGAGCCAATGTTGTCTATGAAAGCCCCTCATTTAAATTTTTGATCTTCAATTCCTCCCCCCTTAACTTACAAGTTCCCTATCTTGGCCTAATACATTCATTTTGCTGACTGTTGCTTATCACGCCCCCTAAAACGCATCAGAAAACACTACGGGCGCATATTTGGAATCATAAGAGGTCTAGCCCCTTCAGCCGCAGCTCCCTATATCTTACTGTCCACATAACCGTGACTTGGGACTGGGTGTTAAACCCCAAAGGTGCTTATTGTACATATCCATCGGGCACATTTTGCGCCGTCCGATCAGGCCACAGATCGACGGTCTATAACCAGTCCCTGTAAGGTGGTCCCCTCACCTGCACTCATTGTAAAAACCAGCCTGTAAATTTCGCACCACCTTTCGAAGGCAGGCGGTATTCCGCAAATCGCAGCGATTCCATACGCTGCTTGCCAAGTGTCTCAGTGTACGATTCTAAAACCGCTCTATTTCGCGCATTGACATTCGGACAAAGACATGCAGCGGAATCTATGTTGGACGTCCGATCCAAAGAGCTTCATCCGATGGCTATAATGCTTTGGAGATGCACAGAGTTTAATCCATATATTAATCACCCCGGGCCCGCCACGCCATTGCTCTCCAACGCATTTTGGACTGTTTATCACGTCTTATGATCGTGTGGATCAGATCATTTGTATAACCTATTGGTTGACCGAGTCTTTCTCCATGATGTACTTCCACCCGTCTTTCATACATCCTCGTCATCATCCCATGTGTCTATAGTGTCTTCCGCCATCATTCATAAGACATTACACGCGCCATATTTTAGCGTTTACGTTATAAACCTCCACACCGTCTGTTCGTTGTCACCCCATTGTATTTTCTCATCGTCACCCTTCATGCTTCCACCATTTCGCTATGCCACGCTGTCGTCCTCACCATCTCCACCATATCCATTCTCCCGTACATCGGTTTTCTTAACATGTTTGTGGGTTTTGCAGGTTGCAGCGACATGGAATTGCCATCGGCTTCTGCCTCCATTACAAAAATCGAATATGCATCTAAGGATCAGCTTGCAGAGGAAAAATTCATAAAGAAAGATTCGGGGTAGTTGCCGAAGCATGATCATCATTTAAGGAGAAACGAATGAAAGACAACAAACCCTCCAGGGTCATTCAAATGCACAGGTTGAGCAGTTGGAGAATTAATGACGCAGATAAAGAATGTCAGTCAGAGGACAGGAAATTCAACATCTGGTGCCAAAGATTTTAAATAACAATTCAACTTTCAGAGGGCAAAGAGTACAAGCACACCAAAATCATATCCTCCAAGTTCAATTTCAATAGATTTTTCTCTCGGGGAGGTACATGATGTTACATATTTTATTCTTCATGTCTTATCCCTAGGGAAATTGGCACCCACGGCACTTACTTCCTGGAGCAGCCATAGAGTACCTTCAGCATCCTAGAGCCGTCGAATAGCATGGGCGCAAAATGTTTCCGCCATTTTGTTTTAATGGAACAATTAATTATTTCCACCTACTTATCTTACTAGTTTCGCTTCTCCTTCCTCTATAAAAAGGAGGAAGAAAAATATTGTAAGGGTTCTAGACTTTTATCAGAAAATTGTGCTGTGAAAGGCGTTTTTGGATACATTTTGTAAAGCTTTTTTATCGAGGGTTAGAGCCCATAGGGTCTCAGTGAGGAGGAGTTATATCTGTAATGAGGATTCTGGTCTTTGATATTTCACAGTATGTAAACTTCTCTTATGTGTTTAATACAATATTTCATTTCACACATCTTCTTGTATCATGTTACTGGAATGCGAGTGGCTCACTAGTTTCAGGTAAGGATTCATCCTAGTTGATGCCCTTACTTGGATCAGTCAAGCGCTTTAAATATGGCTCAGGCATGATATACTATTTCATATTCATTTCATCCATTTTTCTCCTATATTAGTTGCTTTGGGAGGGTGCTTTTAAAACGCCATTGTCATGTATGGATTCTTAGAATGATAAGCCCATATGTGGTTCTATTGTGTATCTGGGTATCAGACCAAAGTTAACTAATATCCTCTTGTGTTTCTTTCCTCCATGCACTGTCTGATATTTGATCTCTGTGACATATTATTTGAACCAGCCCTCTTTGCAGTAAATTGTCTCTTAACTGTCTGACGCTTTTATATTGGAGCTTTGCATTGTGCCTCTGTAACATTACTTTCCCTGTGATAGTTTCTCTGATTGCTGGTCCCATTTTAAATCAATTTCCTTGTTTAACAAGAGATAGTAGGAGAGCCTTTGGATTGACAACCCAGCTTTATTATATGCCTCCTGCTATGCTAAGATGTCCTAGGCAGTGGTCTATGGCAGCTCTAGACTGTCTCTAGGGTAGACAACAATTGTTGACAATAGGTAGTATTTCTCATTACAAATCCCAACGTCTATTTTTTTCACAAAGGAAAAATTCATAATTTTATTAACGATAACAAAATTACATGTTACACTTTGCTGTAATTTCAGATAAACAGGCAAATAATTTTCATCTATAGGCTAATATACAAGGGGAGTGAAAATTAATTTTTCCTCCCTTTTTTCTTTTTAACCTTTCGCCATGGACCTGGTGATGGCGCAGTTGTGATAAGTGCGAGCTGATTTTCAACTGTGTTTGCTCCATTGTCCTTATCCGAATCAGATGTGTCTGAGTTATGGTGTCTTTTGTGTCCTCCACTTTCTGGTGCCTTTTGGTCCAATGACATTGGAGCAGTGATTGAAGGCTCTAGCATCTCTTGTTCTTTTGTCCCTGTTTTAGTTGTTGTCTGGTTGTTTTCTTCTGGGGTAGGTTCCATCGCATCTTCTTCCATATCCAGTTCTAGTTTATCAGAGGGATATTGCCATCCCTTTGCATCTCTTCCTGTATTTTTTTTTGTTATGTTGTCTCTTTTAGCTTCTGGACACGTGTTTTGTAAATGCCCTATATTCTTGCATGTTCTGCATCTGAAAGAAGTGTTCTCATAATCGAGATGCTGCGTCCATTTTTTTTGTTTGTGAGTCAGCAGGATGCATTCTGGAAGCCCCTTGTTGAGATCCACTTTCATGCAGATGCGTGAAAAAGTGTAAACCCTCTCCTCCATGCGCTTGGCATCTGTTTTAATATAACTCCCAATCATGTCTCCAATGATGCCCAATACATCTTCATTCCAGAAATGAAGTGGGAGGTTGTAAAGCTGCACCCAGACTGGAATTTTGGAGACTTCCATGGTATTTGCATCAAAATATGGAAACCATGGTGTGGTGAATAGTTTGGTGGAACCCCAGAACCATGGTCCAGCCTTTTGAATGTGTTCTCTAGCTTCCGAGGATAAGAATGTAACAATGAAAAACCCTTTAGAACAGAGGTGTATTTCACATTTCTTCATCTAGTTAGTGAAGATCCACTGAAAAAGCTCCATTGGTTTTGGCTAGAAGTAGTTGAATATGCATATGAGCGCTTGTGATTCAAAGACGGATCTGTGGTCATCAATCTCAGGTAATTCAATCTACAGTTCTAGAATCTGGTTGAGCTGTTCTACAATATACAATTTAGGGGCATTTGCTGTTTGTTCTGTAGGAACAACAAATTTTTTTTTCCCCTTAAGAATGTTATTATAGGATGTTTCTTTGGGGTACTCATGGCATGTAGAGTTTGATCCCCGGGGTCCCTGAGTACTGTGCTTCCCAACAACACCCCCTCTCAATCGCAGATTGAGATGGATGGTGGAAGCATGGCAGATGCCATAATCCTTGAGAATTCCAAAATCCTGTAGCGACCTCCCTCCATAAATGAGGGACTGTTCCTGACATGGGTATCCAATGGTTTCCCCAATAGTTTTCTTCAGGTCTGTAACCTATGCATATGCATGTATCCAAACCGATATACTATTCCCCATAGGGGTTTTGATAAAGATCTGAAAACTATGTGGGCTTACCTGATTTTCGTTAGAAATGGTGTTGTTTGTTGGCTCTGGCTAATCTTGGTCTGTCTGCTTCAATGTTGTCTTATCAACGGCAAGTCTCCCTTTGCGCATGCAATGATGGGCTGATGCCTGAGTGCTACCCACCAGCGAGGATCCGCAAATATAGTCATTAGCCATCATACTAACCAAAGCATAGGGCTCACGACCACCAAGTGTTTTCATAAATGGTGAAAGGGCATGAGGGATGTCACGCATCATGGCCTTCGGCGGAAGGACTCTGCCACACCCACCAGAGAACCAATAGCACATACCAGCGTAGGAGTCTAACATAGCATATCCGACCGAGAATGATGGCCAATTTAAAACCACAATCCACCGGTCTAGTCTGTAGGGGGTCATCGTAGAAAATGTGCACCATCCCTCCCCTGTTTCCTTTTCATCCGTTGCGTAGTCGCGCCAAGGTAAATACTAGGTCCACTGCCCCTTAGATGCATCACCGCTGGGAATAGCAGCAGAAGCACTGTGCCGAAAAACATGGTAGCACCTTCTGATCAACAAAAACCAGCTTGCGGCGGCGACTTTGGACACAAGAAACCCTAGGGAAAAATTGCTTGCGCTCTCCATCTCTCCTCTTTAGAATTGCTCTTTTCATCAAATTCATCCCAACGTCTATTACTTCAAATGATGAAGTATTTATACAAATTCTTCACCAAATATCTTAAAACTGTGTTACACAAATAGAACTGAAATATAGGACATGCAAAGCTAATGAATCTACTTGGCACTATCTTTGTGGATTGCTAGTGACAAAGAAGATAAATTCGAATTTGATAGAAACTCTTATTTGATGAGGTGGCATCAAAGTCACTAACTGTATTTGAGATTTTTCCTCTTGAAATTCTGCCTCCAGTTTTGGAGAGTTAATTTCCATCTATTCATAACTTGTATTTTAAAATTGTCTCTAAAACAGGAAATTTATGGAAAATGGAATTAAAATGGTGGCAAAAGGGGATTTTTATGGTTACAAAGTATTTTCCGTTGGGGGCACCAGTCTGTTGAGATTTCGAACGGTTATCCTAAGAATGAATTTAATTGGATAACAATATATTCCAGGTGTCAGCTTATGAATGGGGGGAGGCGCGGGGGAAATTTGGCGAGAAAGGATGGCAGAGAAGCAGTTTTCAGAGGGGGATCAAGGAGGTTAATGGTTTATGAGGGGGGCGGGGAGGTTGTGTGAAATTCTCTGGTGTTGACACGTTAGGTGGGTACGATGTGAATGAAACCACCATTACAGACCCCCCTCCCCCTGCTAGTAAAGGTAGGATGGTGAGGGGGGCTAAAAATGCTTGTAGACTATTGATCTCGCTTGGGGATTGGGTAGTTCGAAAAGGTGAGTGAATTTTTTGACACCTAATCCTAAGGGATTGGGTGAGATTTTATTTTATTGTAATTTAGTAAATAAGGAAGGCCAAGAGACATTGGGAAGTGAATACCAATAGTCTCACCTCCATGTATAAGTACACACACAATCTCCATCCAATGCATCTTTAGTTTTGTGGAGTTACCTCCTGGTCTGACATGGTATCATAGCCAGTCCCATTTTTGGCATTCCTGCCTTTGGTGTAACTCCCTCATGTTCTGCATTTTTTTGTAGAATCTCATTGTGAATTCAGTTTTTAGTGCTCCCAGCGTTTAGTTTCTTAGTGCTCCTGCCATTCTGCAATTCTGGAATAATTCTACATTTTTTTTGGAAAATTTAGCCTCATTTTTTTTTCTTTTCTGCACACCACTGTGTAATTTCAGCTCAAATTCTGAGCTCAAGTTCTCTGCACATTTAATTTTACTGTGTATTTTTTTTTTTTAACGGTTCCTCACAGCACTCATGCAGTCCCTCATGTCCACCCACATCACCACTCTCCCTCACAGTGCTCACACACTCCACCTCACTCGACCCTGCCTTACCCCTCGACCCTCCCTCACAGCACTCACCATCCATCTCCCTTCCCTCTCGTCCCTCCCTCACATTGGTCACCGTCCCTCGCCCTCCCCTCCCATCCCTCCCTCACATCACTCACCCTCCCTCACATCGCTCCCCACCCACTTGGCCCTCCCCATTTCCCAACCCCGCTCACTGCCCTCCACTCCCTCACCCCTCGGTCCTCGGCCTTCCCTCACCCCCCTCATGTCTCCCCTCCTATCTGCTTGCTAGGCCCTCCCCCTCGTCTATTGCTCCCCCATCTGCCACTACTCCCTCTCCCTCACCCTCGGCCCTCCCCATCCCTCCGCCTCCCCTCACGTCCACTCACCTTCCCCTCCCTCGGCCCCTTGGCCTCCCTTCCCATCCCCCTCCCCATGTCACATAGGCCCTTGGCCGCTTTCCCTTGTGTAATTTTTTTTTATTAATTTTTTATTACATCAAGCCCCCCCAGAAAATGCCTCCCCTGGTAAAAACCTTCCCTGGAAAGCCCTCCCCAGAAAATGCCTCCCTTGGTAAAAACCTTCCCCAGAAATCCCCCCCAGAAAATGACTCCCTTGGTAAAAACCTTCCCCAGAAAACACCTCCCCCAGAAAATGCCTTCCCTAGTAAAAAATTTCCCCAGAAAACACCTCCCTCAGATAATACCTCTTTTTTTCCCCAAATTGTTTTTTACAAAAAAAATAAAAATAAATAATTTGCAGAATTTAAACTAGAATTGAGTTTTTACCGTGACAACAAAGTATTTTTATTCTTCAAAAGAATGCATCCTCTCATATCTATTGTAGGAATTTTTCTCTCCAGAAAGGAGAGCTATCCTGAATGATCTCTGAAAATAAAGCACACTGTCATTTTTAATGAGCTATGGAGAGGATCTTGTGAAGGAGAAGGAGACCTTCCACCAGCAAAGCCCACTTCAGACAAGGAGATCTCCATTTGGGAAAACAAGAACTGCAAGGCCTATGCCTTGATTGCAGCTTCTATAAATGAAGAGTTTATTCACCATATTACACCATTTTCAAATTCCTATGAAGCCTTGAGAAAGATAAAATAACTCTGTGACTCACATTCATAACTTGAAATTGTTCAATTAATGATTAAGCTATTCAAACTTGAATTGAAAAATGATGACCCTCTTGCTTTAGCTTCAAAAGTAAGATCTATCATGCATGAAATTAAGAACACTGGTGTAGAAATTGATATACCTCTCATAACATATGTTAAGGCATTGCATCCCACTTACTCACATTATCTTGAGTCATTGCAAGTAAGTGGAAACATCGTGAAAATCACCCTTGATTCCCTGGAGAAAAAATTTGCAGAAAGAGAGAAGGCTTTTGGAAAGATGACATCCCCTCTATCTTTTGAAGAGGTTGTATGCTTTTCACAAAGAGAGAAGAGTCATGCTCAAGATTCTTCCAGAGGAAGAGGTGGTCAAAGAGGAAGAGGAAGAAGAAATTTCAGAGGAAGGGGGGGCAGACAAACTCAAACTGAAAAATATGATCTTCATTGCATACGCTGAAATAAAGACTGGCATGATGCATCTACATGTAAGATACCTTGGGATAAAATTTAGTAGTAAAGAAATCAAGAAAAAGTTAAAACTCACGAAAAAGACAAAGGTAAAGCACCTGAATCCGCTCATTATGTTGTAGCACATTGTAACAATGGAGTAACTGAATACTTGTTTGATGTTTCATTTACTTCTTGGAGAAATGATTGGTTGCTAGATTCAGGAGCAACATGTCACATGACATCTAGAAAATATTTTTTTGAAGAATTTACTGAAAAAGTTGATGGAGAAGTATACTTCACAGATAAATCCAAACTCAAGCCATCAGGGCTTGGCATAATCAGGCTTAAGTTTCCTGGTCTTCCAAATCATCTTCTACATGAGTTTTTATACCTCCCTGAGTTGAGGAGAAAATTTCTCTCCTTGGTCCACATCTGCCAGCAAGGACACTCCATTCACATGTTTGATGGCAAGGTTGAGGTTAGAAAAGCACTAGATCTCTCACTTGTCATGGAGGGAATAGAATAAAGAAGACTCTTGAAGCTGCAAGGTTCCTCTGCTCATGCACAAAACTTTGCATTCAGTTCACATCATGATAAAGGTACATTCCCATCAAGTCTTTTATGGCATGCTATAGTTGGACACTTAAACTATGACAACCTTCTATTGTTGAAGAAAAATGGTGTTAATGTTGGAAATATTGTCATTGATGGCAATGGAGGCAGCAAAGATAAAGACATGAAAAGGAGGTAGCTCGAAGCAGATACAGGAAAAGGACAGCAGAACAGAGACAAACAAAAGAAAAGCAAGCAGGGAAAAGGAGACAAGCAGAAGAACACTACTGAAGTGTAACAGTCGAATACAGAGGCAGAGATGAAACGGTCAAGCAGTGGAGGTAGTGAAACAGTCGAGCAGTGGAGGCAGTGAAACGGTCGAGCAGTGGAAGTAGAGGCAGCAAATATAGAGGCACAGCGGTTATCAAAGGCAGAGGCAGATCTGTTAACAGAGGCAGAGGCAAAGGCAGAGCCATTATCACAAGCAGAGGAAGAGCCATTTTTTAATTCCGAGATTCGCTATCCCAGTTGGAAGATACATAATATTCCAGGAATCTTAAACCCAAGCGGAAAAGTTTATATATATTAATTTATATGGAGCACTTTATGATCAAAGAATCAAAGTACCTTAAGATGGGACCCTTTCCCAATCACATCAGAGATTATAAGGGCAGCGGAACATATAAACAGAAAATTGTGATTGCGATGAAGCCCAGATCATATAAACAAAGGTTCAAAGCATATATATTAACAAGTGGAGCGCTTTATGATCAAACTAAACGAAGTAATATAAGGTGGGACCCTTATGAATCGCATTGGAGAATATAAAGGCATCGAAACATCACAACAGAAAGTTCGATTGTGATCAATCGCATCGGAACAATCGTAAAGGTACCAAATATTTGTGATTGCGATGAAAGCCGGACGCGATAGTCAGATAAACTCCGCCATATAAAACATGGTTGGGTCCGCATATCAATCACAATCAGAAATTTGTGGAGCATATCAATCGCATCGGAGCAAGGCAACTTGCAATTGCGATTGGCAAAGCCGGACGCGATAATCAGATAAAATCCGCCATATAAAACATGGTCGGGTCCGCATATCAATCTCAATCGAAAATTTTTGGAGCATATCAATCACATTGGAGCAAGGCAGCTTGCTATTACGATTGGCAAAGCCGGACGCAATAGTCATATAAACTCCACCATATAAAACATGGTCGGGTCCGCATATCAATCGCAATCGGAAATTTTTGAAGGCGTTGTTATATATATATATATATATATAAAGTTGTTGCGATTGTATTGAAAAGTACCGCATGGTCTATGGACCCACGGGCCTCAGCTTAAGGTGGAGGGCGATTATTAATATAATACAATTGCAATGTGTGCAATTGTATCGGGCCATAAAACAAAGGCCATGGTGTATGTATGTTCCGCTTGCGGAAATCACCACATCAACAAGACACTTTCTGTATGAAAAGCGTTGGAATTTTCCCAGATTTAAAGTCAGCAGTTACATATATATACAAAATTCACTGATATAAAAATCACGGTTACATGTATGCAGAGATTACACCACAGCAGAGGACAGACGAACAAACAGAGCTGAAAAGAGATAAAACACAGTCACAGAAAAGACAGACACAGTCAAAGAAAAGACAAATGCGCAGCGAGCCAAAAGACTAAATGAGTTGAGCTGGAGTTCTCATTGTAATTTGATTGTAAATGTTTTAATTGATTTTTATTGTTTTTGATGCATTGGCAAGTCTTCAGAAGAGAAAAAATATCCCATTGTAATGTTAAATTGAGACCTATAGTTATATTTATTGAATGAGCAGATAAAAGGAATGAGAAGACAGAAGCCAAAGAGTCATGACTGTTCACTTCAAATTCTTTGTGAAATACAATAATTCATGTGAGGAAATCTATATATAATATCAACTGGATATGCATAAGTGATGTCAGAGAGAGCAAATATAGAGAATGCACAGTATAGAAGAGTGAGGCAGAGAAGATTAAGAAAAGAAGAGCGGAAAGAGATGCTACATAACAGAGCTGATATCTGAGGTAAATCAACAAACTTTCAGTTTGATAAATTGAGGAAGTTGGAGCTTCCCTATCAAGTTGTATCTTGATAGCCGTCAGTTGTAGCTGATTGAAGTTGGAGCGTCCTGTAGGTTGGTGCCTGCAGAAAATTGAAGGGAGTTGGTGCTTCCTTTCAAGTTGTAGCTTGCAGAATTGAGGATTGGAGCCTCCTGTAGGTTGGTGCCTACAGAAAAACAGTGGTGAGAGGGAGTTGGAGCTTGCCTTTGCATCACAACAATAATAAGATGTGGTTTTCTCCATTTATGGGTTTCCACTTATATCTGGTGTCTCTGTGCATGCTGTGTATGTGTTGATTTGATTTATATCATTTACTTAATACCTGCTGCTTTCATATTAAGTCTACTGTTATATTGTATTAATACTTGCTGCTCACATTCTAATATTACTCACATATTAAGTTGGACATCAAATGAAGGTGTAGATAAGGTTTAATGATTTTTTTTTAAAAGTTCATGAATGTGTTAAACTGATTCACCCCCCCCTCTCAGTTTAAATAAGGGTTCAACAATTGGTATCAGAGCCAGGTTCCTTTGTACCAGTTTAACAACTGAAAGGAGATTCTAGGTTCTCAGAATGGCTAGTAAAGAAGGATGCTCAATCAATAAAGCCTCTTTTTTTACTGGTGTAAATTATGCCTTCTGGAAAATCAAGATGAAGACATACATAATGTCTCTAGGTATAGAAGTCTGGGGTGCTGTGGAATTAGGATATGCCCCAAAGTCAACTGACTCAGAGAAAGAATCCAAAAAAGATTTTGTAGCTAACGCAAAAGCCATGAATGCTATCTTGAATGGATTGTGTGAAGCAGAGTTTATCAAAGTAATGCACAAAGACACTCCCAAAGAGATGTGGGATACTCTGGAGAACATCCATGAAGGAGACAAGAAAGTAAAGACTGCCAAACTTCAAGTCTATAGAGCCCAGTTTAAGAACTTAAAAATGAATGATGACGAAGACATTGATAGTTTCTTCCTAAAAGTAGCAGAAATTGTTAACAATATGAAAGCTCTTAGAGAAACCATGCCAGAAAGTATAATTGTGAAAAAGATTCTAAGATCTCTTCCATCCAAGTTTAATCCCAAAGTGTCTGCAATAGAAGAAATATCTGACTGGGAAACCTTGACCATGAACCAGCTTCTTGGAAATTTAACAGCATATGAGATGAGGCTCCCACAGAAGAAGCCAAGTACGAGGGAGGCAGCCTTTAAAACAGAAAAGAAGAAAGAAGAAGAGGAAGACATATGCTCTTGCTTGGATCAAGAAGAGGCAAATTTTGTCAAGAAAATGGATAGAGGTTTAGGTAAACACAAAGGTAAACTTCCTTTCAAATGCTTTAACTATGGAAGAGTTGGACATTATGCTGCTAAGTGTCCTCACAAGAAAGTAAAGAATCAGGCTCAAGAATCAAAGAAAAATACATCAAAGAACTGGTAGAAAGGAAAGAAGTTTAGCATAAAATCCTTCTATGCTCAAAAAGATAATAGTACATCTGAAGACTTAGATGAACCTTCAAGTGAAGAAGGAACCTCTGAATTTTTATTGATGGCCATAGTGTTAGCCCCCCTTATGAATTTTTTGACAAGCAAATAGGGGGCTAAATTGTTGTTGAGCCTTTAAGGAATGCATTTCCCTTGAAAACACATCATCCTTGAAGCCTCCTTGTGCCTTTGTCTTTTTTCAAAATCCCCTCTACTGATTTCCATCAGAAAACCTCTCTGTTGTGAAGAAATGCCTAAAGGCCTCCTTTCCCCTCTTATTCCCCCCCCACTTAACTTCTATCTTGCTCCCCTTTATTCCCCCTTCTTTTTCGTTTTACCCTCCAATTTCCCCCAAAATCCCCTTTAGATCCTCCCCCTAGTCTTTGTTGGCCATTTTTCCCCCTTATTCCTCTATCGTTCCCTTCCTTGACCTTCAAATTCCATTAAAAATGGGTTAAAAACCCACTTTTCAACCATATTATAGTCCTAACCCCTCCCCGCTAGCCCCCTTCAACCACTCCCCCACGTAACCGGCACCCAGGACCGAGCGTTCAAGTCCCAGGCGCTAATCGCAATCGGAAGATCGGCGGAGTTCCAATTTCCTTTGTAAAACACAAAAAATCCGATGCGATCGCCTCTGGTCCATAAGTCCTGCGACATGTTCCACACCGTTGATCTGTCATGAAAATCCGACGGCGGAGCACTAATCGCACTCCCCACCTTATCGCAATCGAAACTTCCATTGCGTTACCCCTTTGTCCCACTGCGATTGCGATCCCCAATCGCACTCTCCCTCCGATTTAACGAGGGCCGTTGATCTGATCTCCGGATCTGAGGGTCAGTGTTCAACCGCGCCCCGATTGTTCCATCCTCCGATTGATCGCGAGTCTTTCCGCCCGAGCTCTGATTGCGATCCTCCGATCTCATCCTGACCGTCGATCTTCCCGCCAGATCGGACGGCCAGCGCTCAATCACGCCCCGACCTCCGATCGCAATCACAAGCCTTCCCGCCGTCTCCCGATTTAATCCCGTCCGTCTGTCTGATACATGATCTGACGGTCATCGCTTCTTCCGCCCAATCGCAATCGGAAGTTTCAATGTTTGTCACCTCTGTTCCCCCTCTGATTGTGATTGCCTGATTTATTCCTCACCGTCCATCTCCCCGCCGATCCAATGGCTATTGCTTAATCGCCCCACCTCTCTAATCGCAATCGGAACTGTTTAAATATGTGTTGCGATTGACGCCTGCTCCCATCTCCGATTGCAATTTGACCTGCTGGGTCCCACCTCATACGATCTTTCCCGTCTATTTCATGACATTTCTTCCATTTCCTTTGTATTTCTCCCAAACATTTAACCTTTGGGTTTTACATTATTAACCACTTCTTCTGCCACGCTCCATTACCGCCGCTGTTTCCACTGCTCCGCCACCGCTCCAACAGGCCTGAAGTATTTCCTCCGCCACCACTGTCTCGGTTTGTAACAGGTGTATTCCATTATGCAGATAGCATAGTGAGGCCTTTTCAGCGTTCGCCAGCGGACCAACATAAGGGATTCAAAGGAGGTTTAATGCCTGCTATTGGTATAATTAATGTTTAACCCCACAGTTCAAAAGAAAAGGACGCAGTTGAATACCAACGCACACACAATAATATTTATCTGTGTTTAATGTTCAAGAGAGTACTCTTCTCCAGAAGTACGCCATTCCCATAGTGCCCTCCATGCCCCTCGAGCCCAGGAAAGTTAAGACATGGACAGGAGCTTCTTAAAGGACTGCCAGGTCGTAGTTATGAGGTATGGAGAGGCCACAGACCTTCACCCAGTTCATTTATTCAGAAGGCTACCATAGAGTCCAAACAGCCGGGGGAATGCATGAAACACCAGAGGTCAATCTCGGCCTAACAGGGTCTTATGAATAGTCTATAAAGTACTTACAGTGATTGCAGGTGCTAGAGATTAATGCTCAGAGTTAATACAGGATGGGCCTCGGCTCTCTTCCTCTCCTGAGTGTTAATGCTGCATTCAGTACTTCATCTACCTCTGTTATTCTCATTCTCCTATAAGAATTCCCAAGAACGAATTTTAAAGGTTGTTGTTCAGTTGTTCGGCTGTTTCCGTCAGAGGGATTCAGTTTGACTGTTAGAATAGTCTTGGGAGGGATTAGCAGAGTAGTTATTATGTAATAGGCTGGGAGGAGAAAGTTTGGATTGTATCAGCCATTGAGCTATATTTTACATGACTGGTTTTGCATCAATTAATCAAAGCACATTTCACAGGATCCTGGTCTGTTACTATTGGTGTTGTTTTTCCTAACTCTGTTTATTGCATTTTCGTACTGTTTCATGTTCTTCTGCTAGGCAACAGAAGTATAGCATAGGATTCACCCTTGTTAGGTGCCCTATGTTCCTGCTCTCCCTACCTTTAATGTTTTCTACTTTATGTGTTATCTAAGAGTGAATTTATGTGGTTTAACCAGCGCAGTGGATGTTATTGCCTGCTAGCTGATGTATGAACTTGGGGGTTTACTGCTTGGATGTTTCTTTGTCAAATTTATCTCTGTTTTTCCCTTGGAATTGCTAAAGCAGACCTGGAGTTAAATGACCTCTGGTCCGATCTATAAGCAGCCCCTTTGTCCCTCTTTGAGAGCTGCCTTTGAGTATGTCCAAGCAGGTCTGGAGTTAAATGACCTCTGACCTGATCTATAGACGGAAAATTGGTTGTCTTTCTTTCGTCCACCTTCTTTCCTTAATGTTCCATCCCATCATCTATCTAAAAGATCCTTTGGTATAGATGACTTGCCCTTTGAAAGCCTTGGCTAGTTGTTGCATGTAACTTCCTTTCATGATTCCATAGCCCAATGGATGGCACTGTCTTGACCCATCCCCTTTGCTGAAGCTTCCTGCTTCTTTGTTCCTTTTTCTCCCATTACTTTCTCAGTTTATAATCTCATGACCAACCCAGCAACCAACCAACCAAATCAATTAAAACCCCCCTTTGTGCTTCATACCTAGCCTAACATCTCATTGTGAGCCTCCAAAGGTATATCAGTCTTTGCTCTATTTGGAGAGATCCCTCTCTGAGTCCAGGAGGGCTAGATCCTAGGTCCCAAAAGTGGTTTGATGTTGTCTTATCTTTTAGTATTGCCAAATCTGCCAAAACATAGGAACCCCAACACATAGAAGAACTTGAAGGTCTCCTGCTAGAAGATGAAGAAGAAGAAGGTGAAGTTGACCTTGAGGGGGAGCTAAGAAGTGCTTTGGAAGAGATTGATAGACTCAACCTGAAATGCAGAAAACAAAAGGACATTCTCCTCAAGTATGTACGAGAAGAACATATTTCAGAAGTCCTTATGCAGCTAAAGATAGAGATTGAAGAAGCCAAGAAGATAGAGGACATGTTACTTAAGAAAATCAAATAAAAAACTCAGGAATAAGAAAAGTTGGAAGAAGAAGTAGTATGTCTCAGGAAGAATTTAGAAAATGCTCAAAGTAAATTGGTTATAAATTCTTCTCAAAAAACAAGCTCTAGTAAGTTGAATGAAATTCTGGTTGCTCAAAGATCGCCTATGATAAAAACTGGAATAGGCTATGAAGGAGAATCAAGTAAAGGCAAAGAAAAGGTTTACAAAGAGATTATTTTTGTAAAATAAAAGAAGAATGATGAAGCAGCTCAAACAATTCCTACAAAACAAGAAACATGTAATAAGGAAGACAAAGATCAGAAGAAACCACTAGTAGCAACGAATGTAATAAATACTAAGATCCCTGAGTATGTAAAATTTGGAAACCATCAAAGGAGATTCTTCCCTCCTATGAAGAATGCCAACTGTTATGCTTGCCACAAGCTGGGACACATTGCTACATATTTTCATGCAAGGAGGAGTAATTCAAATGAGCAAAATATGCAAACATTGAAGAGATTGCCCCAAGCAAACAAATGGAAGAGACAACCTTACATCAGGTATGCAAATAGTTTCTATGGTTACTGTTTTTATTGTAAGGAATTTTGCCATAAAATCATTGAGTGTAGAAAGTATGGACAAATATTGATGTTTAACACCTCAAGGAGGTTTATGAATCAAAGAAATTCTATTCATACTCATAATTATACAAAAATTATGATCAAATGTTGTGTATGCAATCAAGTTGGACATATACCTTCCAAATTTCCTCTAAGAAGATGTAGTTCATCACCTCACAAAAGATACCAAACAAAAGGGTGCCTCCAGTGGATAAAGAAGGTGAATAATGTGACTTGGCTCTAAGTGCTCAAGACCTGAAAAGCCAGTGGTATTTGGATAGTGGCTACTCTAAACACATGACTGGAGACAGAAGCAAGTTTATAACTCTTGATGAAAATAAATCTGGCAATGTTACCTTTGGCAATGATAAATCAGGAAAAATAAAAGGAAAAGGCTCAGTCAGCATAGACAATGGCAGAGGAAAGGCCCAAGATGTATTATTTGTAGATGGGCTAAAAGCAAATTTTCTAAGTGTTAGTCAAATGTGTGGCAAAGGCTGTGAAGTTATTTTTAGAGCACAATATTGTGAAGTCAGATCAAGCACCACAGGTAAGACTCTGCTCAAAGGAGTTCGAACAGAGAGTAATGTTTACATTGTGAAAGAGGAAGATGAAGCATGTCATCTTAGAAAACTTGAGGAGTCATGGTTATGGCATAAAGGATTGGGACATCTCAGCTTCGATCACGTCATCAGACTAAGCAAGAAGAAAGCTGTCAGAGACATGCCAGAAATAAAGAGGCCTTCTAATATCATATGAGAATCATGTCAATTAGGAAAACATACTCACACATCCTTCAAGGCCAAAGATGAGTTATCAACAAGAAGACCACTCCAACTTGTGCACATGGATTTGTGTGGACCTGCAAGAAATAAAACACCAAGTGGAGAATCCTACTTCATGCTGATAATAGATGATTTCTCCAGAATGACATGGGTTGCATTTCTCAAGAATAAATCGGAAGCTATGGACAAATTCAAAATATTCGAAGTATTAGTAGAAAATCAAATAGGATGCAAGCTAAAATGCATCAGATCGGACAGAGGAGGTGAATTCACAGATTATGAATTTGCAGATTTATGCAATGAATATGGCATAAAACAACAATTTACTATTGCAGGGACACCTCAGCAGAATGGAGTAGCAGAGAGAAAAAACAAATCTATTCAACAAATTGCCAGAGCCATGATGCAAGAGAGTAATATTCCTCAAACCTTCTAGGTAGAAAAGCTGGCAGGTACATATCCTTTATAATCACACTTAGACCCAGTATTAATCAGAACTCCATATGAACTATGGCACTTAGAGCTTGACTTCAATTAAACATTTTAGAATCTTTGGAAGCAAGTGTTACATAAAGAATATTAGTAGAAAATCTTGGAAATTTGATCAAAGAGAAGATGAGGATTTTTATAGGATATGCATCAAAAAGTAAAAGATACAGTGCACAACAGAATCTTTGAAAAATGATAGAAAGCATTGATGTGAGATTTGATGAAGAACTTCCAAACAATACAAGAATGCAAATTCTTGCAATCATTGAACAACCATGAAAGAAGAAAACAGAATGATGAAAGTGAGCAAGACAATGAAAGTCTTGAGGAAGGCCCAGCCTTAGAAAACCCCCTCAAGATACCTCCTGAAGAATCATCTGAAGATAGGATCATGGAACAAGAAAGTGAGGTCCAGGACAAAGAAGCGACTAGCAGTGGAAGGTATACATAGCCATGTTATCACAGATAGAGCCAAAGAGATTTGAAGAAGCCAACAAGGACAAGTATTGGGTAAAGGCAATGAATGAAGAATTGGACCAAATTGAGAAGAACAATACCTGGGAAATAGTTCCTAGACCAATTGATAAAAATATCATTGGCTCAAAATGGGTATTCAAGAATAAAATGAATGAACAAGGACAGGTAATCAGGAATAAAGCCAGACTAGTTTGCAAAGGATATTCACAAATTGAAGGACTTGATTATGATGAAACATTTTCTCCTATAGCCAGAATGGAAGCCATCAGAATTTTTTTGGCCTTTTCTTGCTACAAAAACTTCAAAGTATATCAAATGGATGTAAAATCTGTATTTCTAAATGGAGATCTAGAAGAAGAAGTCTACATGGAACAACCGTAAGGTTTCTCTTTAACATACAAAGAAGACTATGTGTGAAGACTGAAGAAGGCTCTATATGGACTGAAACAGGATCCTCGTGCTTGGTACTCAAGACTGGATAAATATTTGCAAAAACAAGGCTTTAAGAGAGGTGGAGTAGACAACAATCTATATAAGCCTTTGATGAACTCCGGGTAGCTGTGAACTGTAATGTTGGTGACAGCTTGCAATCTTGAGAAGCACTGCAAATGAAGAACTGAGAGAAGGTTGCGGCTAGGGTAATAAGTGATTTGGAGATGTCTATGATTGGAGAGCTCAGTTTCTACTTAGGACTTCAAATTCAGCAAAATAACACAGGTACATTCATCTCAGAGGAAAAATACTTAAAATAAATGTTGAAAAAGTTCAAAATGGAGGACTGCAAACCTATGTCAACTCCCATGACCACGAGATGCAAGATGTGTGCTAATGATGGGTCTGCAGATATATATCAAAAAATCTACAAATCCATGATAGGAAGCCTGTTGTATTTGACAGCATCAAGACCAGACATCATGCTAGCAGTAGGACTAGTGGCTAGATATCAAGCAGCACCTAAATAAAATCACCTTCTTGCAGTCAAAAGAATATTTAGATACCTACAAGGAACAACACAGTATGGACTTTGGTATCCTAAAGGCAAAAGATCCACTTTGACAGCATACACAGATGCAAATTGGGCCAGCTGTGTGGATGACAGGAAAAGCACAAGTGGAGGTGCTTTCTATCTAGGAGAAATTCTGGTGGCATGGTTAAGCAAGAAACAAACATCTATCTCTCTGTCTACAACAGAAGAAGAATATATAGCAGCAGCAACATGTTGTACACAAGTCATGTGGATGAAGCAAACTCTTAAAGAAATGAAGGTAAGCATTGATGAACCTATCTCAATCAAATGTGATAATACGAGTGCTATAAGTATATCTAAAAATCCTGTGCTTCACTCAAAAAATAAACATATCCCAATTAAGTATCATTTTCTCCGAGAAAAAGTGGCTCAGAAGATAGTAAAACTGGAATATGCACCAACAAAAGAACAGACAGTAGATATATTTACTAAACCATTTGCCAGAGAACCATTTTAATATTTGAGAGACAGACTAGGGGTAGTATTTGTAGATGTTACTCTTTAATATGAAGAGAAAGCATAGTTTCAGGAGGAGAACAGAAACAAAAATATCATTCTCAAGGGGAGATCAACCAGCAAGGGAAAGCATGAAAACAGGTCCTCAGAATCAAAAGGATTATGGCAAGAATACATTCAGCATAAAAGAATCAATAAAAAGGCGAAAAGGTCAATGGTGCAACGGAAGAGTAGTGAACCAGATGTGAACTGAACACGGAAGAGTAGTGAACCCGACGTAAATCTAATCCAAAGGTTGAAGCAGCAACGTACAAAGTCAGAAAATTTTAGGGAGAGGAAATGCACGAAATATTGAAAAAGGATAAAATCACAGGATCAAAGAATAGAAGCTACACTAAGAATTCAAACCCCTTGCCATTGATGTCAAAGGGGGAAAAAGATCAAGCAACAAGAGGAAGAGCAGGCAAACAGAGAAAGTGTATTGCCACAGAGAAAGTGTATTGTCATCAATGCCAAAGGGGGAGACTGTTGGAAATATTGTCATTGATGGCAATGGAGACAACAAAGACAGAGACAGGAAAAGGAGGTAGCTGAAGTAGATACAGGCAAAGGACAGCAGAACAAAGACAAACAAAAGAAAAGCAAGCAGGGCAAAGGAGACAGCTGGAAGAACACTACTGAAGTGTAATAATCGAATACAGAGGCAGAGATGAAACGGTCAAGAAGTAGAGGTAGTGAAACGGTCGAGCAGTGGAGGCAGTGAAACAGTCGAGCAGTGGAAGTAGAGGCAGCGAATATAGAGGCAGAGCGGTTATCAGAGGCAGAGGCAGAGCTGTTAACAGAGGTAGAGGCAGAGGCAGAGCCATTATCACAAGCAGAGGCAGAGCCATTTTTTAATTCCGAGATTCACTACCCCAGCTGGAAGATACATAATATTCCAGGAATCTTAAACCCAAGTGGCAAAGTTTATATATATTAATTTATATGGAGCGCTTTATGATCAAAGAATCAAAGTACCTTAAGGTGGGACCCTTTCCCAATCACATCGAAGATTATAAGGGCAGCGGAACATACAAACAGAAAATTGTGATTGCGATGAAGCTTGGACCCGATGGGTTTATAAAACATAATGGATATGTGTTGGAACATGCAACCAAATAATTGAGATTGTGATGAATCCCGAATCATATAAACAAAGGTTCAAAGCATATATATTAATAAGTGGAGCGCTTTATGATCAAAAGAAACGAAGTAATATAAGGTGGGACCCTTATAAATCACATCGGAGAATATAAAGGCATCGTAACATCACAACAGAAAGTTGCGATTGTGATCAATCACATCGGAACAATTGCAAAGGTACCAAATATTTGCGATTGCGATGAAAGCCAGACGCGATAGTCAGATAAACTCTGCCATATAAAACATGGTCAGGTCCGCATATCAATCGCAATTGGAAATTTGTGGAGCATATCAATCGCATCGGAGCAAGGCAGCTTGCGATTGCGATTGACAAAGCCGGACGCGATATTCAGATAAACTCCGCCATATAAAACATGGTCGGGTCTGCATATCAATCGCAATCGGAAATTTGTGGAGCATATCAATCACATCGGAGCAAGGCAGCTTGTAATTGCGATTGGCAAAGCCAAATGTGATAGTCATATAAACTCCGCCATATAAAACATAGTCGGGTCTGCATATCAATCGCAATCAGAAATTTGTGAAGGCATTGTTATCTATATATATATAAAGTTGTTGCGATTGTATTGAAAAGTGCCGCATGGTCTGTGGATCCACGGGCCTCGGCTTAAGGTGGAGGGCAATTATTAATATAATACAATTGCGATGTGTGCAATTGTATTGGGCCATAAAACAAAGTCCGTGGTGTATGTATGTTCCACTTGCGGAACTCACCACATCAACAAGACACTTGCTGTATAAAAAGTGTTGGAATTTTCCCAGATTTAAAGTCAGCAGTTACATATATATAAAAAATGCACTGATATAAAAAGCACAGTTACATATATGTAGCGGTTACACCACAGCAGAGGACAGACGAACAAACATAGCTGAAAAGAGATCAAACACAGTCACAGAAAAGACAGACACAGTCAAAGAAAAGACAAATGCGCAGCGAGCCAATAGACTAAATGAGTTGAGTTGGAGTACTCATTGTAATTTGATTGTAAATGTTTTAATTGATTTTTATTGTTTGTGATGCATTAGAAAGTCTCCGGAAGAGAAAAAATATCCCACTATAATGTCAAATTGAGACCTACAGTTATATTTATTGAATGAGTAGATAAAAGGAATGAGAAGACAGAAGCCAAAGAGTCATGAATGTTCACTTCAAATTCTTTGTGAAATACAAACAATCATGTGAGGAACTCTATATATAATATCAACTAGATATGCATAAGTGATGTTAGAGAGAGAAAATATAGAGAATGCAGAGTATAGAAGAGTGAGGCAGAGAAGATTAAGAAAATAAGAGAAGAAAGAGATGCTACAGAACATAGCTGATATCTGAGGTAAATCAACAAACTTTCAGTTTGATAAATTGAGGAAGTTGGAGCTTCCCTATCAAGTTGTAGCTTGATAGCCATCAGTTGTAGCTGACTGAGGTTGGAGCCTCCTGTAGGTTGGTGTCTACAGAAAATTGAAGGGAGTCGGTGCTTCCTTGCAAGTTGTAGCTTGCAGAATTGAGGATTGGAGCCTCCTGTAGGTTGGTGCCTGCAGAAAAACAGTGGTGAGAGGGAGTTGGAGCTTGCCTTTGCATCACAACAATAATAAGATGTGGTTTTCTCCCTTTATGGGTTTCCACTTATATCTGGTGTCTCTATGCATGATGTGTATGTGTTGATCTGATTTATATCATTTGCTTAATACCTACTGCTCTCATATTAAGTCTACTGTTATATTGTATTAATACTTGCTGCTCACATTCTAAGATTACTCACATATTAAGTTGGACATGAAATGAAGGTGTAGATAAGGTTTAATGAAAAAGTTTTAAAAGTTCATGAATGTGTTAAACTGATTCACCCCCCCCCCTCTAAGTTTAACTAAGGGTTCAACAGTTAATGCACTGCCTATAATTCCTAGGAAACTTAGGCAATGTGATGCTTGCATTCTAGGAAAGCATAGAAAATAGCCATTTCATGATTCACATCCGAGAGCACATAGAAAACTTGAGCTTATTCATTCATATTTATGTGGCCCTATGCCTATTGCTTTTGCAAATGGAGATAAATATATGATGAAGTTTATTGATGATTATACCAGAATGTGTTGGGTTTACTTATTGAAGAAAAAATCTGATGCTTTTCAAACATTCAAGAATTTTCATGCATGGATTGAAAATGATGCACAAACTCATATTGTCTCTTTGCGTACTGATAATGTAAAAGAATAAACTTCAAACAAATTTGAAAATTATCTTCGTCAACATGGGATCAAATATCAAACAACTGTGCCCTATAATCCCCAACAGAACAGTGTAGCTAAAAGAATGAACAGGACAATTTTAAATATGGTTCGCTCCATGATATTTTTTAAGAATGTAAAATTGATGCTTTGGGTTGATGTAGTTCTATGTGATGTATACATAAAGAATAGGTGTCCTTCAAATTCAATCAGAAACAAAACTCCTTATGAAATGTGGCATGGCCACATTCCTTTGGTAAAGCATTCCTGGGTCTTTGGTTCCACTTGTTATGATTTGATACCCAAGGTACAAAGGAATAAAATTAGTGCTAGAATTCGAAAATGTATATTCTTAGGGTATTCCAATACCTCGAAATGATATCGTCTCTATGATGAAGTCAATAAGAATTTTGTAGTAGCAAGAGATGTCATATTCCTTGAATCTTCCAAGACTGACAATGTTGTTGAGAGACAAATTGATCGCCTGGATAGATTCTATTATTGCCTAAATCTAGCTTAGGCTGAAGAAGGCAGAGTCTAGGGTAACATCAAACCACGCTTAATCTGGTAGCTAGCCCTACCAGATCAGGAGAGGGCTCTCTCCGGGTCAATCTCAGCAAAAATAATCAATAAGGCTTGAGATTACTTGAAATAAAAGCTAATTTTAGGATAGGTATATATGTAAAAGAGTTTGATTTTGATTTTGGGGGTTTTTTTGGAATCAATGGGAAAGGTAGTTTCAGGTTCGGGGATGAGGCCTAGTTTTTGCAGAGTTCTGAATGGGGCAAGGAAGGCAATTGTTTTAATGCTTTGGATTGAATGAATGGATAGTTCAGACCGCTGAGGAGATGAAGAGGGCAAGTTTCAAGAATCCTCTTCAAACAGTTGAAAACATGGAAAATTAAACAAAACTCAAGGTAGAGCACTGCAAATCTAATGAATTCCACCTTTAATACTTGTTTGTTTAACTTAAGAAGAAAGGAGAAGGGAAAATGATACACATGAAACTTCAATAAACTTACAATAACAGAGAGAAACACACCATCAAAACATAGAGCCACATGGATCCCAAAGAGTGCTGCAAACCCTGGTCTATTCCTTTGCCAAAATGCAGAGATGAAATGTACAATGGAGCTCAAAGAAATTCCAAGTGTCCAACCTATGCTAATGACTGAAAAACCACAAGATATAGACAAGCATAAGTCATACCCATGCCTCTAGGGGCAAAGCTCACTAGTTTAGGAGCCGATTCAACAAGATCTAAACTAAGAACTGGAAAATAGGTAGTGGAACAACTTGCCTCTATAAGATAGGAAACTGATTCATTCAGTTACAACTCACTTTTTGGTGAATGAATCTACTTACATGAGTAAAAATGTGCCAAAATTACATCAAAAACCATGAAATTACATCAAGTTACATCAAGAGCTTTACATTTGGAGATAAAAAAGTCAAACTGGCCAAAACTAGGCGAAAAACTGAGTTACTGAGTGAAAACTAGGCCAAAATTCCCAATGCGTCGTGCCTGAAATCTCTATGCATCACGCCACTTTGGAGCTGATTTTGAGGGCCTTCCCGGAGTCCAAATTGAGTGCAGGATAGCTCGTTGGAAATATTTTCCTATCTACTTTCCAACCCAAGTGGAATTTATAAATTTGGTTTCCATTTTCCCCTCAAAAAATCAAATCTCCCAACACTGCTTCCTGTGTGTCCAAAAAGTGGCAGAAAGGCCATTTTTAAGGTGTTTTTGACAATTCAGGCAACCCAAAACTTGTCAAAATCCTTAGGTAATGGGTAGGCATGCATTAATTTTGATGAAAAATCCAGAAATAAAAAGTTTTCTTCAAGAGGAGCTGCCAATTATAAGCGCATGCCAAGTGGCGCTACGCGTCGGGCAGGAAAATATGTGTTAATGCCAAAAAAATCAAAATCGACAAAAAGTTTCCCAAATTTCTTGAAATTTGGGCTGAATTTCCACCATTATGTGCTATGACGGGCCAAGGAAGCTTCAACCAAAATTTGGAGTCTATCATGCCTTTTGCGATGCTTTAATGCCCTCTTTAACTTTGCCTTCAAGATCTTGATTCACGCCTTGCAAACGTGATTCCTCGCCAAATAATGATTCTTCATGTGCCTGAGCATGTTATTTTCCTTTTTGGCCTTCTCCAACAGCTTTTGGTCACCTTGGTGCATGCAATTCGGTTGTAGAGTCACTGTGTTTCCTTCATAAGAGGTATATGTCTCCATGTTTGCCAAGTCTATGTAAGGTCTATGTTGTCTTGTATGAGAATTTTGGTGTTTTTTTTTGGATTGCCAAATATGAGGTAATATGGGAGGGAATATGGAGGAATAGGATAATGGGAATAATGAAATTTTATCAAGTGAAATTTTCCCTTTGAAAACTCTGATTTGATAAGTTTAGGGACAAGGGACACCCACTTGATTTCGTGGGATAAACTTGGGATTTGAGGGAAATTCACAAATGGTATGGGGAAAATGGGAATAAGATAGGGATAATTGACTTTAGGGATATAAGGTGAAATAGGAAAATGGGATTGTGGTGAGAAAATGAACAGTGAGGAGATGGAAAAAACAAGGTGGGGAATGGAAGAGTTTAACACAAAAATGAGAATGAGAATGGGAGAGAAATGATTGAATTTAGGAATGTAAGGGTATAGGGGATGAGTTGCTATGATAAGATAACAGTGAGGGGGTGGAAAAAACAAGGTGGAGAATGGAAATTTTTGGCACAAAACAAGTTTTAAAACCCTAGGAGTAATCTTAAAACAAGAGAATAGGGTTTTGAGTTTTGTGTTCAAATATTCATAATCAATCTCATAATCAACACCAAATACTTGTTCATGAGAAATGGATTGATTTCATGGACTTACTTGGACCAAGATAAACCGAGAAAATTTTATGAGTTGGAAGAAATAGCAATGAAGTTGCTTTCTGCAATGTGCGTCGCGCAACAACCCAATGCGTAGCGCCACAACCCAATGCGTAGCACCTTTTTGCGGGAGGATTTTGGAGGCCTTTCCGGTGTCCAAATTGGGTGTAGGATAGCTCTTTGGAAACAGTATTGAGTCTAATTTCCAACCCAACTAGAATGTTTCAATTTGGAGGTCATTTTCCCTGTCAAAAATCAAATCTCCCAAGACTGGTCAAAATGAGCAGAATGAGGCTGCCTCAAGGTAGAGTTCTGTTGCAGTCAACTTTTGAAAGTCTTCATCAACTCAAAATTGAGCTCATGATAGCTCATTGGAAATATATTTGTGTCTAGTTATCATTTGACTCATCAAGAAAGTCATTTGGCCAACCAATCTAGGAGAAATATTGATTTTCCCAAGGTCACTTCAGAGGTGCATCAATTCTCCTGAGGCAACTGTATTTTTGATATTTCTATAAAACCATGACACCTATGTAAAAAGTGAAGGAGTTTTTTCTTCCTCGGCCTATTGTGGACAAAAACCTCTCTTATTTTTCCAAAATTCATCTTTTATTGCTCAAGAAAATCATTGGAGTAAAACCTATCCCGATGTGTGGAACAAGGGATTTGTCAAAATGAAGTGAAATGAAGGGGATAAGGAGCTTATAAATTCTTGAGAAAATTTTGGGAAGTAGGAGGGATGTTAGAAAGTAGGGAAAAGTGGAATTTCAGAGATTGAGTGAGGGGAAGGGGTCCAAAAGGGAAAAACACAAGCCTAGCCTAGAAAATTGCCAAGTTGTAGCAAGAAAGTAGGGTTTGTGCGAAAATGAGGAATTTGGGGGATCTCAGTGATGGGAAGTGTTTAATAAGGTACATTAACGATAGGGAAAGGTGTATGAACATCAGGATACAAGTTTTGCTAATGATTTGACCATCCAAGAGAAATTACCTCCAAAACCCTAGGAGAGGGAAATGAACCTTACCTAGGCACAACTAAAGCATGAACAAGGTTTAAAATGACCCATTGGAACCTGACATGATGATGAAAACCCTCTGAATGATGGTACACTCAGCTGAATGGTGACATGGACCAACATTTGGACAACTTTGAAAGGAGTGAAAACAAACCCTAGACCTAATACCTAGTGACCAAATTTTACTTGAAGATTCACTGAAATGACAAAATTTGACCTTAACACCTTAAAATTACCTTGTAAGAGTGTGTTTGATCATTGGAGGAAGGCTGCAAATAATGACACTAACAGATTCACACATGAAAATACTTTTCAAGAATTTGATAATCTTATTCCACATCTTGAAGGGGGTATTCCTATACTAAATCAATCTGTTGAATCATTTTCCGAATCGCTCTCTCCCCCACATGAAGAACCAATCATGGATGACACCTTGAACAAAGTGATTTACAAAATTGAGAGATTTAATCTTGATTCAATTCCAACTCAGTCAAATGAGAAGCCTGGGCCATCTCAGAAAGGTCCCCCAAAATGGCTGACAAAGACACTAGAAAACGTTTGTCTCACCTCCATGTATAAGTACACTTACAATCTCCTTCTAATGCATCTTTAGTTTTGCAGAGTTACCTCCTGGTTTGATATAATTAACCAAAAGTGACAGACTCCTTTGTCGTATTCAAACCTTTATTACATATTTAGAAAATTTGTATAAAAAACATTATAACCCAAATTTAGGATTAAAATATATACAACTCAACACTTTGAGCTAAAGGCACATATTTTCACAATTTTTTTTGACTTAGGATAAAGACATATGATGTAAAATTTACCACACTTTATCCCTTTGAATATTTTTGGAAATATTTTGCAGGATGAAATAAAATTTACAACATCTCAAATATAATAATCATCAGCTATAATCAAGTAATGGTGTCAGAATTGGACGATTTGACAGTCAATTTTACACTACTTGTTGCCAGGAATTTAGTGGTGCAGTCCTTTTTAGCAGCCGAGCTTTTCATATTTTGGCCATATGCGAAAGTGGAGGTATATGATGCAATCAGGTTATGTTTCCTTTTGTTATTGCTAAGATTTTGTATTATTCTTGAGATCCATGTTTGACACTATGTTGAGGGATGCTTATTGCCACATTATTGTGATATTGTATTATATTTTCATGATGAAAGAAAGCTTATTTTGAGTGAGAGTTCATGTAGGGAGAACGTCTCATGGAGAGACAACTCACTTTTGTTTGAGGGTATATGTCATTGTTATGAAAAATAATATGCTATGTACAGGTTGGAGCGGGGTCCCCTTAGGCACAAATTTTGATGTAATTTTGTATGTGCGTGCTACGCAATTGAGTCCAGGGAATTTGGGGTGGGTCAAAGTCCCTAATTTTGATGTAAATGGGTTTAAGGGTAATCTGTGGGCCTCAAACCATGGTTTCAGACCATAATATCTTCGCACTAGGAAAATATAAATAGATAGATCGAGTCTAATAAATAAGTATGTCAATAGGTGGTAGGTCGGCCCACTTCTATGTTTGTAAGAGTTTTGACCCATTTCCCTCTGCCTCCTTGGATGTCTCTTCCACTTGTTTTTGAGCTTCCTCTTCCTCCCTCTTCTTTTCTTCTTCTTCTTT
Organism: Pinus albicaulis; assembly: GCA_034641835.2. Lineage (NCBI taxonomy): Eukaryota > Viridiplantae > Streptophyta > Pinopsida > Pinales > Pinaceae > Pinus > Pinus albicaulis. The sequence continues at coordinate 1,641,198,030 of CM076581.1, read as the reverse complement.
GTCTTGTTCCTGCTTCAACCTGTTTTCTAATTCCCTTCTTTGTTGCTATTCTTCTTCCTTCTTTCTGCGAGCATCCTCTTCTTGATTCTTTCTTTGTTCATCCCTCTAATGATTTTTCTGTTTTTCTTCTGCTAGTTTCTTCTTTTGTTTCTCTTCTACTTGTTTCCTTTTCCTTTCTTCTTCTTGATGTTGTGCCAAAGAATCTTGAGTTTTCTTAAGCTCTTCTTCTCTTTGATTTTGCTCGAAATTTTTTTGTGCCTTGAAATCTTTGCCTCCTCCTCCTTTTGTATCCTTAGGAGGTTCATTTCCCATGGTGTTATTTGGATTTTTGGGCTGAGAGTTAAATGCTCCTCCCATTGGTGTTTTTTGTTTCATGGAATCTGATCTTTCTTGTAGGGTCTGGTCATCCTGAGACTGACCTCCTTGTTTTCCATCCAAGTCCACTTCCTCTTCAGGGGCTTCCTCCCTGAGTGCATTGTATGATTTTTTGACTTCATCTTCTACAACACACTCTGTGTGCTGATAAGTCTAGTTAAACTTCGCTCACTTGTAGTGTTCAGGGATGATCCTCTTGGGGTCATATGACTAGAAAGCTGATTTCACGAAATGGAAGCCCTTCAGGTGTTCAGCTTCTACTTCCAATTCCTTGAATTCCTTGACAATGTCGGCACTAATGGTAAGTGTGAGGGTAGGCCATGGTTTCTTCTTGCCTTTACTTAGTCTCTTGGAGAAACTGCCTGTCATTTGGTAGCATAATTCTTGTAATAGAAACTTATTAATAACAAACTTGGGCAATGAATGGGGTGCCTTGAATGATCCAAAAACTCTGATGAAGGTACCTTCTCAGATGGGGAACTAGTGTGATACCTTAATGACCGTCTCCATGGATCTTATGGACATGGAGGGTGGATCTTCATTGAAGAGACAATGGTATAGTGCGATGATAAACTTATCTAATATCACATCAATGTATTGCTTATATTTACTATCCTAGAAAACATTTGGATCATTATGGATCGGTCCACCGGTCATTGCATTCTAGTTATGCGCCCAATCATCAAAGTGACATCGTGAGCATACTGCATCTAGGAGGTAGGAAGCCATATAGAACTATGATGCTAACCCTTCCTCTGACACCTGTGCTGCTGATATATTGGCCCTTAGAGATGAAATTAGTATATGTGCCCAATTAAAGCGAGTGTCATGGGTGGTGACTGCGTACATGAGGGTAACCCATGCCCCACTAAAGGTAGTGGCTTTCATCCTGCCATAAATTCAGCACATCATGGCTGTGACAAGCCTATACACCTTCCTCAGACCCTTGGTCTTATATTCCTGATATTTATTTCCTTTAAAATTTTCAAGGTCTTCCCACCAACCCCTTAGGGTTTCTTGTACCGACACATCATGTGTTGTGATCCATCGAGAATTGAAGGATTACTCTTTACTTGAGAGTGAATAATATACTTCAGCATCTCCTCCTATCAGGTTGGCAAAAACTTTTCCTATGTGGTCTCAGATTTCCCAGTGCTTTGAATCCACCTTTTGGAGGATCCATTCAATCATTTCTACACATGGTAAGATTGGTGGGTGGGAACCCACATAATGTAGTTTGGACCTCTTCACCTGTATGTATATGTGTCAGTCCATGAGGTCTTCTGGGAATTCCTGCTTCGTGAACTCTTGGTTGAGTTCATACCAGGAAATCCTTGCACCTTTTCCAAAAACACAGGCAGTGCCCCCATACATGGGTGTTGGTGGTGGAGGCATGTCACCCTCTGATGGATATATCTCTGGGTTCTTGTACCTTCTTTGAACTTTTGGGGGCCCCACGTCGCTTGAGGCCGAAGTGATGGAAATGCACTTGAGCTTGGCTTCAATATTACCTAGCATATTCAAAAAACAATCCCATGATAAGACGCATGACATGGAGGAAAATAGAATAAATACCAGACTGAAACAACTAGGCTCCTGGCTGATCCGGGAGGCTAAGGGATTATCAAGATGGGTCGCAAAAAATAACCCTAGGTCACTGCGACTTGCCTTGGTCACAAAGGTCTTGGTCTGGAAGGGATGCGGCCTGGCAACCTAGTCGCAGGGTCGTGTTTGTGTGAATGATTAGGACTTTTCACCTTTGTGAATTTGCGACTTGGTGACCTAGTGACCAGGTCGCAAGGTTGTGAGGTCGCGAAGTCACATCAGGGTTTTTCTAGGCGAATAAGCAAGTCGGTGTGACCTACGAGGAAATTGGGAAAAGATCCAAGGGAAGGAAGAAAAGAATGTTTGAAGGGACCATAGGAGGTATAGGGAAGGGTATCCAAAGTATAAGGAGGCAGAAAAAGGGATCAAAATTGGTTTGGGCATGATGGGATGAGCAGGGGATGAAATGAGCCTTAGAGGGAAAGGGTTGCATCTGAGAGGAGTCTAAGATAATTAATAGCCTAGCTAGTGATAGGTAGGGTCAAAAGCCAATAAAAACAGGAATTTTAGGAGGTTTTAGCGACTTACCTGGAAAAAACGTACTCCGATTGGCTTTTGAGACACTTTGTGAACTCCGTCATGTAGGTCGAATGTGACCTACATGACTCTTTATTTATAAATAGGTTTCACGTGTGCACATTAATGGTGGTCGCAAGGTCGCATAAGAGGTTAGTTTTGTACGTTTGCGACCTTGCGACCTTGCGACCTAGTGACCTTGAGGTCATGGGGTTGCAAGTTCACATGGTCGCAAAGGTAAGCTTCTGACGAAGTTTGTGATCTAGCAACCTAGCGACCTTGGCTTGGTCGCAAGGTCTTTAAGTCGTAAACTATTGAAAACTGAGGGAAGTGAGACTTTGCGACTTTACTTAGAAGAAAAAATTAAAGTCATCTTTTGGTTTGAGGTTACCTGTCCAAGATGGGCTTTTGAGGCCCATGGCTAATGCTGGGAAACAAGCATGTCCTCAACACTTCATCTACTCTCAGTTTTACAACTGCCCAAAAATTAGGGTAAAATCAGCTGCGCATGCAACCAACTCCTTCTTATGATGCACTGAATATTCAACAAGCGCGCTTCCAGTGGTTGGAAAGTCAATAATATCAACAAATTTATCATCAAACACCTTGATAGCAAAGAGCTGCGCATCAGGTGGCCTCTCCTCCATGCTGGTTGGTTCTTCCCCATTTTCGATGTGTGACAAATGGTCAGGTCCAAAATTCAATCTTCCAGGCTTCACAATGATTTCAAAGTCATACTCCTGAAATAACAACAACCATTTGAAAATATTCCCCCCCAACACAGTCTTATTGACCAATTATTTCAAAGTAGAATGGTCAATGAAAATTTTGAAGTGTCCTAGCTGATAGTGCCTGTATTTTTGTAGAGCATAGACCATGGCCAGTCCCTAGGTCTCTCGGGTGAGAGCCAAGTATCCTGACCAACTAGACTACAATGGAACCATTTTTTGGCTTGAGGGGTCCTGAACTAGGTTCAGAATTAAGGTTAACCAACAAAACCCTCTTAATAATGGCCCTTTCGACAGTGACCTACTTGCACAAGTCACAGTCTCACCCGAATCAGTATGGGGGTTATTGGAACTAGTTTTCCACACCCTGAGAGAGAATTAAATGATGTGGGTGTCTTCAAATCTAAAAAAATTGTGATCCGAGCTTCGCAATAGAAGCCCTAACCAGAAACCCTAACCAGACATATTTAGGTCAATTTACACAGGTTATCTTGTGTGTGAAAAGTTATAGACCCGCAATCCATTTAATAGTCCTTAATACATAACAATAATTTTCAATAGCAATAGATCCATACATTAACCATTCATTTAAGGTAAAAGATAGTCGTGAAACCGATCCAAACAAAGATAACACATCAATCGAAAATAACATAAGAAAAAGACATATGCATTTGATACTTAGATATCATCCAAAACATTCCTTTATTAATTCACAGTTCAGTTATTCCTTACAACACCTTCGATCTACCCACGCACATAGTCAACGGGGTCTGTACACAGTAGGACTAAGGTCTCCGCACACACAGCTAGCAGGAGCCTTCTAAACCAAGATAAGTTCAATTCTTAGATAAAAGCATCAAAACATAGTTTAGATCTCTTACATCATGTCTTCTATTGACTCGATCTAGACTCCTAATTATAGTTTTAGCCTGCACCCATCTAAGGTCTGGAAACTATGGTTTGTGGCCTCCAGTTCTACCTTTTGACCCATAACAACTCATGAGGGGCTTTGACCCGCCCCAAATCCCCTTAAAATGTGCTTCACTTAGTGTGCACGACTAAAATTACAAAAAATTTACCAAAAAATACCATATTTTTACCCACAATTCGGTCCTAAGGGACCCTGCTCCAACACAAAGTATCCAAATTTATATTACGGGTATTATTTTTCTTGCAATAATTTTGGTCATCGTGCTAGAAAATGTAAATTTTTTTCAAGAAAAAAAATTTTGTTTGATAACCATTGTTTCAAGCATGGAAAACATGACCAAAAATCTATAGCTTGCAGATGTGATAGGATAAATCCAACAAAAGGAGAAAGACCACCATTTAAGACAAAGAATTTATGTAGGAGAAAAGATGAGCTACAAAGAACTATCTCATCAAAGGACATCAAGGAGGAATTTTTTGGTTTGAAAATGGATATTTTGCTCAGGGGGAGTAGATATTTATCTTGTACACAATAGGAGGTGGCTTCAAGAGAAGCCAGACTTGATAGGTGCATGTTATTAAAAGGAGGAAATTTCATCCTCATGCATCTTTTCATTTCAGTTCCACAAGATCAGTTTGAGGCATACAAGGATATCACATGAGTCTAGGGGGAGTTCTACAAGGTTGATACACTACATATTATTTTATCATTTTGTCTCATGATTTTTGATAGTTGCATCCATGTTGTGAGAGGATTATTTTTATATTTATGCACACTAAAATAAGTTTATGCAACAAGCAACAATTTTTGATGGAAGGATAGCATATGCTTAGGGGGAGTTTGGTATGGCTTTATGATTCGCAAGTATAATACTTATGCCAAGTATACTATGTCTTCCATGGGAAGTTTGGTGATATTTTGACAGAGTGATGTTACTCTCATTGAAACCCTCTCTCTTGTACTCCATTAGATAGTCAATTATCACATGATAAAGGGTCATTGATACATGCATGTGTCTTTGGAAGTTGCTGGTTGGTTTTGTGAGTTGTTTTGAAGAAAATTGCTACATCATCCAGTACTGTATTACTGGTTGTAGTATGGTTAAGAGTCCATTGCATGTGTATCCACATGAGTCATGTATCTTAAATTTCATTTTCATGAATCCATGTATCCTTTTTGTGTATTATATTGTCCTCAGGTCGAGATAATTATCTTCTTCCATGTCACACAAAATTTGAGTCAAGATCCAAGTAGTCAAGTATCTAGTGTTAAATATTTCTCTTGAGGATCTCACCTTGAATACTGTCACAATTATTTATCGACGATGATGAGGATTGTGATTTTTGGTGCACATATGATATCAAGAGAGTGTGGATGAAGTTTGTATTGCATATTCCTTACCTTGTTGATGGTGATCTTACGCTTAGAGGTTGTGCTACAAAAATATGGTTTCATGGTTACTGATGCTGATTGTATTTGAGGATTACTTGCATATGTTGTGGTTACATTATTGTTTGCATATCATATTATTGAAGTATATTCATTGATGATGTTATTTCTTGTGATGAATGTGTGTTTTTTGTGTCGGATAAAGCAAGGTTGTGTCATATGATAGTTTCCTAATTATTAGATGCATGTTTTTTCTTGCTATTAAACTGAAGGTTATTGTGTAAATTGATTCATATGGATGGCTAATAGTGTTTTTCTACTTATTCCTACATTTTGATGGATATTTGTTTCTATAGCCCATTCATAGAGTCTTGCGTTGTTGGGGCTATTGATTATTGATGATTGCAGATTGTTAGATCAAGACATGTTTTGGAAAATTTATGGAGAGAGTTGTGCACACTCTTTTTGGTAGGCAGTTATTCACTTTTAGATCTTGATCATGGGTCGAAGCCTTGTATTATCACTACTTATATTCTTTGTGGTGATTGAGTGATCCATGAAATTTATTATATTTACGATCATGAGTCAATATTTTCTTCAAAGAAAGAATCATGAGATTTATTTCTGCCTTATGTCAGCTGGTATATGCTATTAATTGAAGCCATGCATGGACTTTCAGAATTAATATGTAGCCATTTAATATCATGTATCATTTTTTGTTCTTTGGTGGAGTCATATGAGTGATGATTATGCATAAGTGAGGAGTCATATTTTAGCCCTAAGGAAGCATTGTACAATCACAATCGATCATTCTTGTAGCCATGTAATAGGATAATGGAGCTTTGTACTTTCATTGCAATGTTTCTGAGTCATTCTTATGGTAATTTAATTACTTAAATTCCTTCCCATAAATTATCAACCTAGGGGTTCATGGACTTGTGAGGCGCACGTGCACTATATGTGCTAGAGATCGGTTTCCAATTTCGAAAGGGAAATTTTAATCTATCAAATGAAAAATGACAATCGTCATTAAAATAAATACAATCCATAAAGTAGTAAATAAAACCACACTTTCATAATTAAAAATCACACTTTCACTACGAAAGAAAATCACACCACACCTGTTGAATTAAAACACACTTGCGATAATTGAAAGCACACATTTGCAGGAATGAAATAACTAATCTAAGAAAACTTGCGGAAATTGAAATGACTAATCTAAAGCACTCTTGCAGAAATGGAAATGCACACTTGCGGAATTGAAAAAATAATCTACTTGCATGAATTTAAAAACTAATCTACACACACGCTTTCATGAAATTAATGCATACTTGAAAATGGAATGAAATAATGAAAACAAACTTCTAAGTTACCTCTACCAAAGTATGATTGTTGTGATGGGGGGCCTCCATTCTTCAACATCATACCAACACCATGATAAGCACACTCAAACTCAAATTGGAACACTCAAAATGAATTTATGTATAAATGAAAGAATAATTACATTAATCTACAAATAAACTTCTAAATACATAATCAAACTCTATGCTATAATCCTACTATTATCTATCTCATTACATGATCATTTAACATCTTCTTTCATGATTCTAAACTTCCCAAATTTACATTACAAATTTATAGATTACAAATGAAAGGAGAAGGCTCTCCTATTTATACAAAAACTTAAGCAACTACCTCATTAATGGAGATCCACCATTCTCTCTTTAGATCCATAAAATTTTCAACCAACTAGCTAATTATAAGACACATATCCCTTTATCCATGATTCTCCTCCATGAGATATGGTTGATCCCCATCCAAATCTCCTGCAAATATTGAAGAGAATTAGAAACGTAACATTGGAAGCCACATAAGGATGTCTTGGAAGCTTCCTAATCACCTACACATGTCACCAAATGCATTCCACCTTTAGGTATAAATAAATATATGTTATTTTTCTAACTTTTGATCATAAATTCACTCATAATACTAGAAATTATTAACTTTGGAAAACACTAATGTAACCCGATATGAGCATGAGAATGGAGGCTAATGTATGGTTATGTGGTTATAGAGTTGCGAAATGTGAGTGAAATAATGGCGATTAACTTAAGAGTGTATGACATTTTGAAGACATTTTGGAGGCATAACATACCCCCTAACTGAAGTTATTGCATGTCCTCATGCAATCTATTGCATTGATTCATTTAATCATGATTTGATCTTTTTGAATTTTATTTCTTTTATATGAACTTTTGATGATATTGATTTTTTTTTTTTCAACTTTGCATAATCATTTCATAAATGTGTTCCTTTTGAAAAGTTTTCCTTTGAAAAACATTTGATTGAAACATATTATTGTAGTTGGTTCTTGTGTGAAAACCAAATTTTATTACTATTGGTTCATGTGTAACAATACTTTTCTTATTTTTATGTTGCATCCAAAGTCTTCAAAAAAATTTAATCAACCATCTAATGTGCTCATTATTTGATTATCACATAAATTTTTGAATCATAATGCAATAGTAGTTGTTTGGAAAAGTATGTTGGTTAGGTTGGAATGAAATTAAGCGATATGAAAGGTAAACATGAATGGATACATCTTTCTCCCAACTAAAGATGTTTTCAGTTTTTGTGAAATGAGAAAGGGAATGTGGTGAGGTATTTTCCAAAAATTATAATTGCAGTATTTAAGGAATCACATGGTTAAAAGTTAGAAAAGAACATAAATTTATTTACCTAAGAAGTGGATGAATTGTGCATATGTAGAAAAATGCGGCTTGTGCTAGATCATGGAATGTGAAGTACAAGGAGTTGATCTGCTTCTTGATTGCATAAGTGGTGGATGAATTCGTGAAAGTTTACCGTGACTAAATCTACTGCATCTACTACAAAATGATGAATGGTGATGAATCTTATAGTCTTCATTCCCACACATTGGCATAATTATTATCTATGTGAATGAATTTTCTACTGTCGAACATAGAAAGAAATAGTTTGATTACCGAGAATTAATGAATGTCATTAACCAACTCGAGACTACTAACCAATAATGTCAATGACAGTCAAGATGCCTAGGTACATATTACTAGGTACAGATTGATGTGTTTTAGTCGAGTCACCTAGAAGATATAGTGAACAAGGGACATTGATGTATTCCCATTGTTCGTTGGTGAGAGGACTTGCCATTAAGGCATGTGAGCCTCAAGGTACTAGAAAAAAATCTCTAGTCTTCAACCCAGATAATGTGTTGAAGTCGATAGGCCAAGAATTGTTATAAGGGAGGCACTAATCCATCCTCCATCATCGAAAATGAGTACAAAACAATAGTTTGATGACCATAGGTAAAAGATTTGTGATTAAAGAAGGGTTTATTAACAGAAAAGGAAAAAGGACAATCAACATGCAAGTGAGCTGACTGATTTTAGTCATGGGTTCGGAGTAGACGGAAATGAATGGAGGTGAGTGGAAAGTGAATGGAAAAATGAATGGAACATGTGGCATTTTCCAAGAAAATGATTGTGGTTATGCTCGAAATGCTTGGTTAGATTTCAAATTTTACAGAGGGAAAATGACATTTATGGATGATAGAAATGGATTTAACTGGTTTCATGTTTTCTTGAAAAAAACATCAGTCTTTGAAAACCAATTATGCACATAAATTAGTCTTCGTTAATTCTTCAATTATCTTGGAACATGCAAAAAAACTTGGCACTAATATTGCAATAAAACATAAGTGTATTCCAAGGAGAAGTGATAAATTTCTCATGATACATATGCAAAAAAAATGCATAATTAAATGAAAAATAAAACAATTTCTAAGAAGAAAAAAATGCATGACATGTCTTCTTTTGATGTCCAATTTTAGTGATTCAGAAACCAAGTTAAAACAAATCCATATTAGAAACATATTTTAATGATCTAATGATGTTTCACAAGTCCAATTGATGCAAAATCCAAAAAATGACCATTTTTTATCCTCTCAAATGTTTATGAAAACTTAATCATTGCATAGTGATCGTTGATATCTTTCCAATGATGTTTGAATCACCTCAAACAAACTTCGTATGAGAAAGTTATGCCCTTCTGAAGTTTTTAGGAAACATTGAAAAAATTGTGTAAAGGTGCCATGTGGCAGCACCAGTGAGTGCCACGTGGATGCTGACATGGCATGCATACATGGCTAGCTGACTGTTCAAGGTGACATGATGGACAACGGGGCAATGATTGTGTAATATTGATCAATAACACGTTGCCGCGTGGACCAATATAATGTTGCCACATGGTAGTGAAATTGTTGCCTAGTTAAGGATTGCCAAAATTGTAGAATAGTTAAAAAAATAGCTTTGATTGGAATTAAACTCATGATGTCTCTTTACAAATTCAAAGGCTTACCAATAAACTACAATTCAAATTTGTGAAATAAAAGGCAAAAAAATTGATTAATGAGTCGACAATTTGACAAATGCCTACCAAAACAAAATTCAAGATTTTGAGGAGAAAATCAATTGTCTAAGTGCACTTGTCAATCAATTTCAAGCCACCAAAGGTTTTTTTTTTAATTAAATTCATCTTCTTGCCAAAAATAATGGATCTCACAACCGATTTATTCTATAAAATTAGGAAAACATTGAAGATACAATTCAGAAATTTGTACCTTTTTTTTTTTTTGCAAGTTACTACAATGGGTGTTACAACAAAATTCATGGGTCATTTTATCACATACTATTTGTTGGATTGAGTTGAAATGTTTTATGGACGTTCCTATGATCCTAATTCTCCTTCACACTGAAAATCAGATTGATTCAATCAGTGGATCTCGAGATATAATTGAAATTACGGTAAATTCAGAAACGATTTTCTCACAAACTGCAAATCGGATTGGGCCAAATTTTTTTAGGAGGATTCCTATCATCCTAGTGCTTTTGTACACTGAAAATCAGATTGATCCAATGCACAGATATCAATATATAATTGAAATGGTTGTAGGTGATGATATTCACTTTTGCAAAAACCATGAAGTGGATTGGGCTGACATTTTTGGGGATTGTTCATCATAATTTTATGTACTTCCTGTAAAAAAATTACAAAAACCCATTTCTTGGTTTGTGAGATATCTTTAGTTTAATTTCTGCATATAATTTAAAAAAAAAAAAAAAAAAAAATTAGCAAATTTTGAGATAGATCTAATTGAAATTTGGAGATTAAATTATAAGTGTTTTGAGAATGAATAATGAATTTAGATCTCCTATCTGATTTTAGATCTATAAGCTTTATTGAAAATTTTTATTTCAAGGCTAACATATTCGGTTTCCCTATCTGATCTTCGAGATCGCACAAGGCACAAGAAGAGAGCATACTTAAAAGTTTTTGTGAATGCATTTAAAAATTCATAAGGAAGAATTGATCTCAAACCTTAAAATTTAACGTTTCAAGCTTCATGTTTTCCGTAGAGAACATTGCTTCCATTTTTCTCCAAGCATTCTTGTTATCATGATTTTTCATGCAAATGGCTAGATGGTGAGGCTCGCTCTTCACCACTGAAAATTGAATAAAATTTTGAAAACTAACTATTTCCAATATTGGGTTTATTTATGATTCTGAAAATTGAATAAAATTTTGAAAACTAACTATTTCTAATATTGGGTTTATTTATGATTCTAAAAATTGATTGAAATTCGAAATGCATCAAAATGATTTTTTTATTTTATTTTATTTTATTTTTTATTTATTTTAATTTTAATTTTAATTTTTATAAATTAAAATTTAGCTGTGCATGAAAACTAAAAAAATTAAATTGCATTGAGGACTGAAAAATTAGTTTACATACAAAATGAAATTGCAAGTAAAAAGTGAAATTCAAAAACGAAATGAGATTCTATATTAAAATGTGAGACAACGAAATAAAAATAAAAATTGAAATAAACAGAATTCAAAGTCGAAGGTTGATCCCTATGTACGCCTCCCTGGAAATGACGCCAAATTGTTGAGGTAATTTAATTACTTAAATTCCTTTCCATAAATTATCAACCCGTTGGTCCCTGGATTTGTGAGTCGCACGTTCACTATATGTGCTAGAGAACGGTTTCCAATTTCGAAAGGGAAATTTTAATCTATCAAATGAAGAATGATAATCATCGTGAAAATAAATCTAATCTAGAAAGCAGTAAATCACACCACACTTCCAGAATTAAAAATCACACTTTCACTATGAAAGAAAATCACACCACACCTATTGGATTAAAACACACTTGCGATAATTGAAAGCACACATTTGCAGGAATGAAATAACTAATCTAAGCACACTTGCAGAAATTGAAATGACTAATCTAAAACACTCTTGTAGGAATGGAAATGCACACTTTCGGAATTGAAAAACTAATCTACTTGCATGAATTGAAAAACTAATCTACACACACGCTTTCATGAAATTAATTCATACTTGAAAATGGAATGAAATAATGAAAAGTATGCTTGTTCTGATGGAGGCCCTCTGTTGGAACAAGGTCTCCTGCAAGCTACAAAAATGGTCCATTTTGTATATTTTTTATTATATTTAGTCTCATACAGGGGTTTTGGGGTGGTTCAAATCCCCCAAAGCATTGTAAATGGGTCAAGGGTAGACCAAGAGTCTGCAAACCACGGTTTGAGGACCATTGGATGCGTAGGCTAAAATAGTATAAGTAGTTGAACCTTTTTGAGTTGTAAGACAGACTAAGAAAGACAAGAGATTGATGCTAAGTGCGAATCAATAGATCTGGTTAGGGTTTTTGGGTAAGGACTCCTGCTACTATGTGCATGGAGGGCCTCTATCCTACTGTGTGCAGACCCTGCTGCTGTGCACACAGGTTGGGTTTGGGGTATTCTAAGTAGATCTGAAGGATATATGAATGCAAAAGTATTGTTGAATATCTGAATCCACTGGAATTACTGTGATATGAATCTGTGATGTTTGGTTACTTAATATATGTTGTTGTATTATTGCTTTAAGTTGCGAACATACTTGTGTTACTTATTTATGCTGCAACCTGGATTTGTTCTGTTTCACTTCATGCAAGAATATCTCGAATAGCTGCGTTATCGTTATCTGAGTTCATGATCTGTTGATTTCTGTGAATATCATTGCTGTTGAGCACGGGGATGCGAAGGGAATCTATAGATATAGGCTCTATGATACAAGATCTGGTCACTCTAAGGTTGAACGCAACTCTGATTGACTTACCTACCCTCTCTTAGGGTGAAAAACCCTGGTTCCAGCATCCACCCATACTACTTCAGGTGAGACTTTGGCCTGTGCAAGCAGGTCATTGCCAAAAGGGCCAGTAGTATAAGGGTTTGTTGGCAAACCTTGAACATCCAAACCTGGGTTAGGACCCCTCGAGCCAAAAAATGGTTTTGTTGCCGGGACATGGAGAATTTTGAGACAGGGATCGGGTAATTCCAAGGCCGTATTGGAAGCCTGAGAGAAAGGAAATTGATGAATGGTTTGAACAACAAGTTCAGGAATTTTCCGTAAAAGAAAACTACAGTGAGAGGTTGACCACTGAAGAGTGGTAGAATAAGTACATTTTCACAGAGATCTACAAGATCTTCTTTGTAACGATCATGATCGAGCTCTAGGAGTGGCTCGCAAGGTTGGTTGAATTTCAGAAGTGTTGGAAGGACGAGTGGGTCACAGAGTGGACCCCTGAACTAATCCAGTAGTTAGAAAAGGCTGATAATACCATCACTCGCATGATGGAACATTGGGTAGACAATGTGTTAGGAGGATTTGTGATAGAATTTTCCATCGATCAGTTTGTCTCCTACTCTGAAGTAGAGCGAAGATTCTTTAAGGGGTTCTGAGGTAAGTTTCTGAAGACCTTACCATTGCTGATCAAGATATTATTATGCGAAAAGAGTATTCTGTGTATCCATATCGAGTGAATGACCTCTTATCTAGACGAGAGCACAAAGTGAAGTGGAAAGTACTATAGAACCAACCTAGAAGGAGATAGATTGGTCTACAGTCTAGTAAGAGAAGCAGCTTCGCAGAGTCCTCGAGCCACACTGCTTTCAAACCAGCCTAGGGGTAAGAATTCAACTACATCTCCACCACTGGAAGACGACATGGTTGCGCACATGAAGTTGCCGACCTTTAAGGGTGTGGGCGATGAAGACATGGATCAGTTCTGGTTTGTCGCGGGATCGGTATGGACTGCGCAGAATGTAGCTAGTGATGCGGTGAAAAGGGCACAACTGTCCCTTTCCTTCGAAGGAAAAGCTTTGGACTGGTACATGGGATACATCAGCCAAAACGAAAATGCAACCATTGAAGATATTAAGACTGCCCTGAAATAACAGTTCAAGAAACCTAAGTCCTACTCTGAAATCGTGGTTGATCAAAAGGATTTCAAGAAAGGGACTTCTAAATCTTCGTGGGAGGCCAATCAATGACTAAAGAAGGTGATTAGAGAAGGGGGATTCCAATATGATGACAGACAACACACAGAATGGTTCATTTCTATGTTGCTACCTCACCCGCGCGTACCTATGGGGCACCAAACTTTCGAATCGCAGGAGAAAGCCTTGGAGGGTGCCATGAAGTTAGAAGCTGCTCCTCGGGATGAGACTCAGCTAGGCATCCAACAGATCCAGGGAAAAATGGAAGTGATGCACATAGAGATCCAAAATCTGCAAAAGGAATGGGGGGTAGAGGCTAGCCCTGAGAGATGGTGCATACGATGCCGGGTGAATGGTCATACCAAGGATAAATGCCCTCTGTTAGTAGAATATATGTAGGCTGGGGGACCTAGCCCATTCCTCCCTAGGGAAGTTGCAGGACCCAGTGGGCCAGCGCTATGGTGTGATGATTGTCTCGTTGCCGGGCTGCATGGTACCAACCACTGTCCCCGCCTTGCTATGTATGTTCCAGAGGTAAAGAAGCAATGGTGCAGGTTCTACAGATCGGTGGGACATGATGAATGGAACTGTCGAACATATGATTTGATGATTGATCGAGGAAACTTATATAGAGTAAAATTAGACCCTGTGTGGCCAAGAACCCCCGCAGGCATAGGTGGCTCCCCATCAAGGGGCAGGGGAGGGGGCCAACATGGAAGTGCAGGTCGGGGACGAGGTCAGGTAATTTGTTATAACTGTGGAGAAGCATGAAACTTTGCAAGGGACTTTCCAAACCCTACAAGGCAATCCTGCTGATATTGTAGACAGCTAGACCATGCGATTGAAGATTTTCCAATCTTGATAGCAAAAATGTAGGAAAAGAAGCCGACACCTACACAGAATGTGTAGAAAGTTAAGGCTGAGCTGTGAGACAAAGATCCAAGTGTGAATGTTGTGACATGCAGTGGGATGGCCACCAAGGGGCATAAGGAGGAGGCTACAATGGAACCTCTGATTCGACAAGAAGTTATCAAACAAGAAGGTTTGGACCTAAAAAATGGGAAAGAAACATTTGTCGTAGCTCGCAAGGACTATGCTGAAGCAGAGGCAGCTACTGCTCGGGCACCTGTGAACCTCAAGGCGGATGAGGAGGTTGAGCCCTTTTTGCAGACATGTATGAAGCTGTTACGCAACCCAAAGGCTGTGGAGAATCTTCAGGCATTAATAGATAGCTGCACAACGCGACCCAATCTACCCCCGAAGGTCAAGGATGTGCAAAAGCTATACAGGTATAAGAAATGCACCGGCAGAGAAATGCGGTTGACTGCGCAGATTGGTGACAATGAAATTAATCAGGTTATTTTGGACCTAGGGTTAGATGCGAACGTGTTACCTAAATAGACGTGGAAAAAAATGGGAGAGCCTAATTTGGAATGGTCCACTATTCAGCTACGCATGGAAAATTAGCAGAAAATCATCACACTAGGAAGGTTGTCTAAAATTACGGTGGATATCGCAGGAGTAAAGGCCTGAGCTGACTTTGAGGTATTGAATTTGTAGAAGATGCGGACCCCTACCCTGCGCTCTTAGGGCTGGACTGGGTCATAGATATGGGTGGTATCATCAACCTCAAAAAGAGAAGCATGGTGTTTGAGAATAATGGTACAAGGGTGATAGTACCATTAGATCTTGCGGAAGGTGAAAGATACACAGAGCCAGTGTGCAATGAAGAGGAGGTGGATCACATTTACAAGTTGACTGCGTGGGACGAAGATTGGATCAATCCCATGGTGGGAAGATTAATTTGCTGGGAAAAGGATAGTGAATGCTTCTCTGACTCTGATGGGGAGATGGAGAATTTGCAAAATCGGTTGCACGGTGTCTTGACGCTGCGATATCTTTGAGTCACAAGGGACTTCCGCTGCATTTCCTTAGAGGTGAGAGACCTACCCTACTTTGATGGTTCTGGTAGCATTAAGGAATTTTCGCAAGCATTCAAAGTAGAGGTTCCCGAGGGACAAAGGCTATGGGCCCTTAAGCTAGCCATGTGTGGAACACATGCGCGCTGGTGGGAGACCCATGAGGAGGCATTCCAAGATTGGGAGGAATGTCAGGATATGATGATCCTGTGATTTGAAGCCCTGACCGGTGTGTGGGTCAAGAAATTCCTTGGATCAGAAGATCCATGTTAATATC
Source organism: Pinus albicaulis (assembly GCA_034641835.2). NCBI lineage: Eukaryota > Viridiplantae > Streptophyta > Pinopsida > Pinales > Pinaceae > Pinus > Pinus albicaulis. Next base: position 1,641,181,908 of record CM076581.1, on the reverse strand, counting down.
TGTCACGTGGGAAGAACAATGGTGTGATAGGATGGCTAAAGAGTGGGTTCACCTGTTGATTCATGCCCTAGGGCCACTTCCTTCTGCATGGTACTTAGATGCGGAGCTACATCGGCGCACCCGCCACTGGGGGACATTAAAGGAAGAGTTCTTGGGAACATTTCAGATAGTAGACAGGAAAGAGGCACTTGACGTAGTCCTGCGGGACATTGACACTGGGGTATGGGGTGAATCGCACCTGTTTATCGCACCAGAAATACCCACATGGGAAACACGGATACCAAGCATGGTCAAATATCGTAGCCTAGCCCCAACAGAGGGTAAGGATGATCTGCGAGATGCTTCTGACTCAGAATTGGAAGGGGTGCACACAGTTACCGAGCCTCTTAGGCTGCGAATGGGTAGCAATGGGACACGCCCTACGTTGGCCACGAATGGGGATGCAGATACAAAAGGTAGAGTTATCATATATTTGGTGACTATCACAACAAGGAAAAAACTGCGTTCACTCCTCGGCTATGCAGGGTATTACAGAAAGTTTGTTTGGGAATATGTGCTACTTACAACACCTCTAAGAGACTTCTTTAAGCAGGGGGTCCGGTTCGGTTGGGATGACACCTGTCAGGAAAACATGTCGTTGGTTGTGAAGTACCTTAGGAACAAGCTTATGTTGGGGGAGGATGCGTAGGAGGCACAGGTGTTTGACCCAAGCATAGAAGGAATGTTGAGCGCACAAGAGATGCGAAAACTAGCCGTTAGCACACTAACATCTGGTAAGAAGCAAAAGTTACCGTTGGAAGGTGCAGCTCCCTGGCATTTAATGAGGCAGATTTTGGGGAATTTTGACCATTTATCTGATGGTAAGTTCCAAGTGAAGTTTACCCTACCATTGGATGACCACAGGCACTATAAAAGGGGCAAGGTAGCTCAGATAAGGGATCCACCTCACTTGCATAGCCTGTACATCTCACCTTTGTCTCGAGTGAACTTGAGCTATACAATTCTCCTGGTATGCACTATCCCTTTCATGTCTGATCAACCTACTCCTTCTGATAGTAGCCACCCAGAGGTGGGATTCCTTTTTCGTGCTAGGATGACAACCACGAACCCTGTTGCACCCTTGGCACCAAAACAACCAGAAAGTGAGGACGTAATGGAGATTGGGGTTGAGGATGAAGAAGTTATCTCTACACCAGTCACAGGGAAGGGAAAAGAGAAAGGACAGGGCTCAAGGAAGCCCCCGAAAGCTACAAAATGGGCTGTAGGGAGGCCTAGGACTTCCCCGAGGCATGCCAAATATCCACGAGCCACACCTCAAGATCAGGCTACATAGGAGGAAGCCCAACCCACCAATCCAATCAATTGGTTACCTCCCTTCATCCGACCATGTCGGCCTTCAACGCACACGCCCAAAAACTTGGATGGTTTGATCATCTATCTGCAAATGCCGCTAACCCAAGGAGAAGTCCTTGTCATCAGTGATCTTTGTGGGAGGCTCCACGAAGTTAAATTCGATGATCACGACTTGGAGAATTATGAAGCCTTCCTTGAGCTAGCCCCCACGTTATACTTCGACACAATTTATACGAATAATGGGGTCACAGTCATTCCTCAGCGCTGGGTATGTGGATTGGTTGGATCCGGGCTCTTGAACCTGCTACAGATGCCCCATTTTGGCCATTACAATGTCACAGAACAGTTGGCCCGACATTTTCTCGCCTTGATTCATGATGCTTGTTTATGGATTCGAGACCGAGTCCCCATTGATGCTACATTAATTCACCAGATTACAGGACTTCCCATGAAGGGGCCGCACCCTCTGGAGTGGGTGGGAAAGAAATATGAAGGCGATACTGCTCAATTTGTGCAATAAAAGTATAAGGTGGAGCAGAATACTCAGGGTTTTATCATCAAATCCATCAGTGACCATGCTATACAGATGGGTACCATGTTATTAGCATGCAAGCTAATGTGGAAGTGCTAGGTCGCAACCGTCCCTGCCTATGTCATTCAATTATCAGGCTGGTGTGCGAAGGGGTTCTGCCTCAATTGGTCCCAATATTTGTGATGAATTCTTGACCAATGTCTGTGAATATCAGGAACAAAGGAAGGCCTTTTTATATTCTTGGATACTGCTCCTTATAGCACTGTTTGCATGGGAGGCCCTTGAGGATTAAGTCCTCCCCAAGCTCACTCCATAAATGTGCGAAGGGGATCACTTCACCCATCTGTGGGACTCCAAGGATGCACAACACGTGGAAGATAACCAATTTTTTGGGTCCTCTTCCAGAGCAGTTTGACCGCAGCCATCAACTCTCGACCACGGCTGTCCCCAATGGTGTATAACAAGTACAAAAGTATTGTATCATTCTAGGTTATGATGCATCACATTTAGATCCATGGCCTCAAGGGTAAAACTTGGATGTCCCTCCTATATATAGTAGATGATGAGGACATTGACAATGTGATCGAGCTATGGCCTCCTACCTAGAAGATGGGCTTCAAAACCCCCACTAGGGATACCACAGGACCAAGCAAGCAGGGCTCATATGTATCCACGAAGAAGAACTCACCACCAAAAAACACCAGGGCCGAAATCCAGGTCGGTTCACCACTAGAAGTAAACCTTGGAGGAGCAAAGCGAACAGGCGAGCCTGAAAAGGGGCCCCAAAAGAAGTAGTGCACATAATGGGGAGAATATGATGCGACAGTCACACTAACTGATGGAGACCTCGAAAAAATAGCGGACGCCATCACAATGGCCACAAAAGACAAGTGGACAGCCCCGTAGGAACACTAGAAGGCTACAATTGACACCCTCCAGACTGAGCTCCGCACCCTATATTTAAATACAGACACACTACAGGCTAGCGTGACTCAAGTACAACCTCCCTTGGTAACCAGTCGTATGATGCTCACTATGAAGGAAAGATTTCTCTGCGCCATAGCTAACACTACCCTCATGATCAGTTCGCCTGATCAAGTAGTCCAACTCCATGCAGAAATAGGGGTGCATCTGAATCTGGCCACGCTGCCCCACGATGCATTACAGGGCCTCCACACCGCTGTATTTCAGGAGATTCGGCATCGAGACCAGTAGGTGCACCAAAAACTTGGGGTGGCCGAGCAGACCATCGCGCAATAGAATGTTGAAGTACTCTGCACTATCACAAAGCAGGCGGAGATCGAAGCATTGATCCACTAGCTCTGCACGAAGGTTATAGAGGAGATCCCGGCCGTAGCCACCCCCTGGGCTAAAGTTGAAGGGTTGGTCGTAGCATTGAAGGCATCCAGGACAGAGATGCAGGTTGTGAAGACGCAACTGGAGCAGCAAATCACCTACTTACAGGCCAAGTTGCAGCCCAAAACACCTCTGGAGGTACAAGCCTAGTGCGTTGTTCTAGTGACCGAGGCTACCAACACCATTATAGGAAAAATTTCTCTGGGAACCTGGTTACTCGAGGATGCCATGTAGCTTTGGACCAACATCCAGCATGATATGGTCCTCCAGAGAATCAATCAATACTTGCGGCAGAAGGAAAAAGCTTTTGATCAGGTCGAGGCTACACTTCCCTCCTTATTCCCTGCACAACGTTTGGCATGATTGAAGACTAGCAACGTGCTCCAAGATGAGATTGAGGAACTCCAATGCAAGAAGCATGCCATTACGAAATGATTGAAGCCTTGGGGTGACGCAACCCTCCAGCTGTCACAAGATACTGATGTTGCGGTCAAGCGACTGAATCAGACATTGGAGAGTGTCACTGTGGCAATCGAAGGACTGACATCCCAGAAGCTCGTGGATATTGCGCATAGCGTTGTTGCTCAGAGTCAAGAAGCGCTGCCCCTGCTGATCACCATCGTCAATACATTGCATGCACAGGTGGAGACCCCACCACCACAGTGACTCGAGATGAGTCACAAGATTCTGTTGGGGGACTATTGGAACGGGGGCTCCTGCAAGGTACGAAACTGGTCCATTTTGTATATTTTTTATTATATTTAGTCTAATGCAAGGGTTTTTGGGGTGGGTCAAAGCCCCTAAATCATTGTAAATAGGTCAAGGGTAGACCAAGAGTCTGCAAACCATGGTTTTCAGACCATTGGATTGTAGGCTAAACTAGTATAAGTAGTTGAACCTTTTAAAGTTGTAAGACAAACTATGAAAGACAAGAGATTGATGCTAAGTGAAAATCAATAGATCTGGTTAGGGTTGTTGGGTAAGGACTCCTGCTGATGTGTGCATGGAGGACCTGTGTGCAGACCTTGCTGCTATGTGCACAGTTTGGGTTTTTGGGTATTGTAAGTAGATCTGAAAGATTAATGAATGTAGAAGTATTGTTGAATATCTGAATCTACTGGAATTGCTATGATATGAATATGTGATGTTTGGTTACTTAATATATGTTGTTGTATTATTGATTTAAGATGCGAACATACTTGTGTTACTTATTTGTGCTGCGACCTAGATTTGTTCTATTTCACTTCATGCAAGAATATCTGGAATAGTTGCATTATCATTATGTGAGTTCATGATCTATTGATTTCTATGAATATCATTGCCGTTGTGCACGGGGATGCAAAGGGAATCTATAGATATAGGCTCTGTGATACAATATATGGTCACTCTAAGGTTGAACGTAGCTCTGCTTGACTTACCTACCCTCTCCTAGGGTGCGAAAACCTGGTTCCAGCACCCACCCATACTACTTCAGGTGAGACTGTGGCCTGTGTAAGTAGGTCACTACCGAAAGGGCCAATAGTATAGGGGTTTGTTGGCAAACATTGAACATCCGAACTTGGGTCAAGACCCCTCGAGCCAACACCCTCCATTCTTCAACAGCATACCAACACCATGATAAGCACACTCAAACTCAAATTGGCACACTCAAAATGAATTTATGTATAAATGAAATAATAATTACATTAATCTCCATATAAACTTCTAACTACATGCTCAAACTCTATGCTATAAGCCTACTACTATCTATCTCATTACATGATCATTTCACATCTCCTTCCATGATTCTGAAATTCCTAAATTTACATTACAAAGTTCTAGATTAAAAATGAAAGGAGAAGACTCTCCTATTTATACAAAAACTTAAGCGACTACCTCATTAATGGAGATCAACCACTCTCTCCTTAGATCCATAAAATTTTCAACCAATTAGCTAATTACAAGACACATATCCCTTTATTCATGATTCTCCTCTATGAGATATGGTTGATCCCCATCCAAATCTCCCCCCAAAAATTAAGAGAACTCGAAATTGAACCTTGGAAGCCACATAAGGATGTCTTAGAAGATTCCTAATCACCTACACATTTCACCAAACTCATTCCACCTTTACGTATAAATAAATATATGTTATTTTTCTACCTTTCAATCATAAATTCACTCATAATAATAGAAATCATTAACTTTGGAAAATAATAATGTAACCCCATATGAGCATGAGAATGGGGGCTAATGTAGGGTTATGTGGTTATAGAGTTGCGAAATGTGACTGAAATAGTGACAATGAAATTAAAAGTGTTTGAAAATTTGAAGACATTTTGGAGGCCCAACAATCATAGTCCTTTGGTATTTTGGAGTAGCCTCCTGCTTGTCACGTGGAGGAAATTATGTGTTGTTGCTCACACCATATTGGATGATAGTCATTATATGCCTTGCTACTATTGTTGTTGGCTATGATATGTTGTTGCATGGGAGGATATTGTTGACATTGTCTAGACAATGTTATTGTTGAAATGGAACCAAGAAATGGCACCCAAATGGGGCTTCTAATTTAATTTTCCCTTAATTAAATTGGAAGATAAATTGTAATTTCATCTCATGACAACTTGTATTAGTTAACTGAGTTAGGAAGACTTAGTTAGCTTAGGAAATTCGAGTTTGAGTTTGAGAGGAGGCATGTAGAGTTCTCCCATGATTTTAAGGGGTCTAGTTACAATTATTTGTGAGTTATAATTAGTTAACTCAATTAATTGAGTTAAAACCAGTTTAACTAGTTCTAACTAGGAGATGATCTAGTGATAGGTCCAGTGAATTATATCTGATTTAATTTACAATTAGTGATCAATAATTTAACTGATAATTCGCTATAAATAGTTGTTGCATGGCAGTCCTAAGGAAGGCCAAGTTGAGTTAGAGGTTAAAGGGAAGAAAACTATTAGTTGTATATTTAGAAACTTGTAGTGGTCATGTATAGAGTCATCAAGAAGCCTTGAATGAATTGTGAAATAAATTCATGGAATTTCCCATTTAATAGGGACATAATTCCTTCAAGAATATGTAAGAAAGGCTGGTAAGACAGAGGTTGAGAATTGGTTAAGTATTGGACCGATTTTGCCTAGATCAAAGTGAGACAGTCAACAAAGAGTAGAGGTTTCTCAGTGAGGGAAATACCATTGTATTGTTTCATGGTCTTGAGTTTATGAAATATACAGATAGAAGGGTTTTTAGGTGTTTCTTTCGCTAGACACATCTTGTGTTGTGAGATTGATAATTTACTTCTCTTACTTTTAATGTGATTGTGTGATCGCAATTGGTTTCCACAAATTATAGAAGAATTCAATATTTTGTTTTAGTACATTACAAGTTTAGGTTGAATCCCTTTGGATAATTTCTATAGTTATTACTAATGGATTTAGTGTAGTATTGATTTATGATGGTGATCAGTGGTTTTGTTGTTGTTGGTGGTGAGGTTGATGGTGAGAGTGTTGCTCATGCTAATAATTATGTTGTCACTACTCTAGTTGAGAGTGGTGATCATGGAGTTGCTGGTTATTTTTGTTTTGGTTGCTTATGATGTGTTGTTGTTTATGGTTATATTGTTGTTTACTATATGTTGTTGTTTCTTGTAGCCATAGTATATTGCTTCTATTTGGGCCTTGAAATTGTTTCTTATCTAGATGGTTTTATTCCTTGAGATTTTTGTTGCTGCTTTAGGAGAAAATGAGTGATTGCTCCTGCCCTTTGTCATGCACTCCTAAAGGAGTGAGAATGTTTGTTTCTTGATTTGCTATGTAGCCTTTGGTTTTTCAATAGTGTGTTGATTTTTTGATGTTTGTCCCTTTCCGTTGATGTTAAAGGGGGAGAATATGAGGAGTTTAGTTTTACAAAGGTTGTTTGGATGGTTCAATTGGGGTTGTCATTAATGCCAAAGGGGGAGATTGTTGGCATTGATGTTGGGATGTGGCATTGATGTTGTGATGTAGTGTTGATGGTTGGAATTGATGTCAACCTGATGGCATGAGTTGTTGATATCATATGATGGTTTGTATGTTGGTTACTGACCTTAGGTCGATGGTTACATATGTTGGTGCAGGTATATGTCTTGTATGTTGATGCCTTGGCGGGTTGTGGAGTTGCTACACCTATTTGATAGTGTTGGAGACTGTCAATTTGTGTTTTTGTGTGTGTGTGGATGGTATTGGCTAGTATGATCAGTTACAAGGTCTTGTAGGTACTATCATCGATGATTTGAAGGTTGTGTAAGTCTTGACATAGTTGTGGATCAGTTTGATGGCTTAAGTGTTAGTGTAGCTGATGGATGGCATTCAAGTTAACCTAGTTTGACTTGTTGTGATGATGAAGTTTGCATAGTGTATTTTTGGAGTGTTTAAGAGGCTAAAATGGCTTAATGAGGACTTATTAATGATGATCAACTAGTGGAGCGAGTTTGAGTAGGTTCTGAGCAAAGGAAAGTTATTTTGAGTCATCCTATGCCACAATTGCATGGAGACAAGCCATTGGGAGTGGCTGAAAAGCTCTAGTCACTGGAAGGTATTCATATGGGAGTGATTTTGATGTTCCAATCACACAGATATATTGCTTTTTTGTGCAACCAAGCTTTATATTTAAAATCTCTTCACATTCCTCACGCTCATAAGGTGTTTATTTGTTTTTCCGACTTGTCTTGTCCTAGACTAATAATGTAAAGGTCGAAAAAAGGTTATTGAGCTTCTAGAAGATGTTCAAAAGAGAATATTAATTAGCAAATGAAGTTAGTGGCTTGATTGAGTCAATAAACATTGAACCAAACAACTTACAACATATGAATATAGCTCCACTACAGGTTTGGAGTTAATTGATTTAATCATCTTCAAAAACTACAAATATGTGGAGAAAGGTTGCTCATTTGGTTGGTTCTCTTGTGTGAGAAAATTGTCATAGTGTTTTAGAGAGCCATTGGTTAGGAGTGTGAATTTTTTGAAGTAGAATGTGCATGGAGGTATAGTTGTAGTAGAGACAAAAGTATGCATGGCTGAAGACTATTCTTGTGTGACAAGGCTACAAAGGAGTTTGCTAATGCATTTGTGATTGCAGAGGAAGAATTTTTATTTTAGTTTATATGATTGTATAATATTAGTTGCAGTAGTGTCTCATGTTTTCATATGGTAGTTACATATTGCATTATTGAGTTTGTGCATCTAGTTTATTTGCAGAGAATATATTGAGGCTGCGTGAGTTGAGAATGATGTATGAAAGTATTTGAGTTTGATTCAGTGATTTATGTTTTTTATTGAATGTATTGATAATGTTCTATGATGATATTATTGTTTTGATGCTCACATTGAGCAGCTTTGCGGTTCTATTTTGAAAATAAATGAAAGGTGAACCAAATAGAGAACACCTTTCTTCATAATTCCAATGGGTTTTGGGCAAGTCTTGTTGATCATATGGGTGTTTGTAGAGTCGTGAGATGGAGATCATAGTTCCTTTCAAATATTTTCCACAACTCTATATGTAATGATTTGCTTGACTAGAAATAAAATATATTGAGCAACACAACAAAAAAAAGGGTAGTTTTTTCCCTGGATGGGAGTTTTCCACTAGATATCCTGTGCTCCTATGTGATGTGATGATTTGTGTCTTATTGTGTATATTTATTTCTTATGTTATGACTCTCATGTGTTGAGTCTAGTTGAAGTTGTATGTTCATGTCTAATGCTTATTTGTTAAGATATGAATTGATTAATATATTGGAGAAAAAGTTTTAATTGTTGTGAAATTGCTATCACATCTCCTTCGATGATTCTAAACTTCCTAAATTTAAATTACAACGTTCTAGATTACAAATGAAAGGAGAAGACTCTCCTATTTATACAAAAAATTAAGCAACTGCCTCATTAACAGAGATCCACCATTCTCTCCTTATATCCATAAAATTTTCAACCAATTAGCTAATTATAAGACACATATCCCTTTATTCATGATTCTCCTCCATGAGATATGGTTGATCCCCATACAAATCTCCTCCAAAACTTGAAGAGAATTCGAAATTGAACCTTGGAAGCCACATAAGGATGTCTTGGAAGATTCCTAATCACCTACACATGTCACCAAACTCATTCCACATTTATGTATAAATAAATATATGTTATTTTTCTAACTTTTAATCATAAATTCACTCATAATAATAGAAATTATTAACTTTGGAAAACAATAATGTAACCCCATATAAGCATGAGAATGGGGGCTAATGTAGGGTTATGTGTTTATAGAGTTGCGAAATGTGATTGAAATAGTGGTGATGAAATTAAAAGTGTATGAAATTTTGAAGACATTTTGGAGGCCCAACAGTGATAGTCCTTTGTTCTTTTGGAGTAGCCTCTTGCTTGTCATGTGGAGGAAATTATGTGTTGTTGCTCACACCATATTGGATGATGGTCATTATATGCGTTGCTACTATTTTTTTCGGTTATATGTTGTTGCATGGGAGGATATTGTTGCCATTGTCTAGACTATGTTATTGTTGAAATGGAACCAAGAAATGGCACCCAAATGGGGCTTCTAATTTAATTTTCCCTTAATTAAATTGGAAGAGAAATTGTAATTTCATCTCATGACAGCTTGTATTAGTTAAATGAGTTAGGAAGACTTAGTTAGCTTAGGAAATTCAAGTTTGAGGTTAGAGAAGAGCCATGTAGAGTTCTCCCATGATTTTAAAGGGTCTAGTTATAGTTATTTGTGAGTTATAATTAGTTAACTCAGTTAATTGAGTTAAAACTAGTTTAACTAGTTCTAACTGAGAGATGAGCTAGTGATAGGTCCAGTGAATTAAATCTAATTTAATTCAAAAGTAGTGATCAATCATTTAACTGATAATTCACTATAAATATTTTTTGCATTCCATTTCTAAGGAAGGCCAAGTTGAGTTTGAGGTTAAAGGGAAGAAAACTATTAGTTCTATATTTATAAAGCTATAGTGGTCATGTATAGAGTCATCAAGAAGCCTTGGATGAATTGCGCAATAAATTCTTGGGAATTTCCTATTTAATAGGGACATAATTCCTTCAAGAATATGCAACTAAGGCTATTCAGAAAGAGGTTGATAATTGGTTAAGTATTGTACTGAATCAAAGTGAGACAGTTAGCAAAAAGCAAAGGTTTCTCACTGAGGGAAACACCATTGTCTTATTTCATGGTCTTGACTTTATGCAATACACAGATAGAAGGGATTTGAGGAGTTTCTTTCCCTAGATACATATGATGCTGTGCGATTGATAATTTACTTCTCTTACTTTTTATGTGATTGTGCGATCCAAATTGGTTTCTACAAATTATAGAAGAATTCAATATTTTGTTTTAGTACATTACAAGATCAGGTTGAATCCCTTTGGATAATTTCTATAGTTATTACTAATGGATGTAATGTAGTCTTGATTTATGATGGTGATTAGTTGTTTTATTGTTTTTGGTGGTGATGTTTATGGTGAGAGTGTTTCTCATGCTAATACTCATGTTGTCACTACTCTAGTTGAGAGTGGTGATCATGGAGTTGTTGGTTATTTTTGTTGTTGTTGCTTATGATGTGTTTTTGTTGATGGCTATACTATTGTTTACTATATTTTTTTGTTGTTGATAGCCATAGTATATTACTTATATTTGGGCCTTGACATTGTTTCTTATCTAGATGGTTTTATTCCTTGAGATTTTTGTTGCTGCTTCAAGAGAAAATGAGTGATTGTTGTTTCCCTTTGTCATGCACTCCTAAAGGAGTGAGAATGTTTGTTTCTTGATCTTCTATGTAGCCTTTTGTTGTTCAGTAGTGTGTTGATGTTTTGATGTTTTTCCCTTTTCCGTTGATGTTAAAGGGGGAGAAGATGAGGAGTTCATTTTTTCAGAGGTTGTTTGGATGGTTCATCTAGGGTTGTCATCAATGCCAAAGGGGGAGATTGTTGGCATAGATGTTGGGATGTGGCATTGATGTTGTGATGCAATGTTGATGGTTGGAATTGATGTCAACCTGATGGCATGAGTTTTTAATATCATAATATGGTTTGTATGTTGGTTACTGACCTTAGTTCGGTGGTTACCTATGTTGGTGCAGGTATATGTCTTGCCTGTTGATGCCTTGGCGGGTTGTGGAGTTGCTACACCTATTTGATAGTGTTGGAGGCTTTCAAGTCATTTTTTTGTGTGTGTGTGGATGGTATTGGCTAGATTGATTAGTTACAAGGTCTTGTAGGTCCTATCATCAATTATTTGAAGGTTAAGTAAGTCTTGGCATAGTTGTGGATCAGTTTGATGGCTTAAGTGTTAATGTAACTAATGGATGGAATTTAAGTTAACCTAGTTTGACTTGTGGGGATGATGTGGTATCCATAGTGGATTTTTGGAGTGTTTCAAAAGCTAAAATGGATTCATGAGGACTTACTAATGATGATCAGCTAGTGGAGCAAGTTTGAGCAGGTTCTGAGCAAAGGAAAGTTGTTTCTAGTAATCCTATGCCACAATTGCATGGATCCAAGCCAGTGAGAGTGGATGAAAAGCTCCAGTCATTGGAAGATATTCCTATGGGAGTGACTGTGATGTTCCAATCACATGGATATATATATTTTTTTTTCAACCAATCTTTGGAGCTAAAATCTCTTCGCATTTCTCGTGCTCATCAGGTGTTTATTTGTTTTTCCGACTTGTCTTGTCCTAGAATCATAATGTAAAGGTTGAAAAAAGGTTATTGAGATTCTATAAGATGTTCAAAAGAGAATATTCATTATTAAATGAAGTTAGTGGCTTGATTGAGTCAATAAGCATTGAACCAAACAACTTACAACATATGAATATAGCTCCACTATAGGTTTGGAGTTAATTGATTTAATCATCTTCAGAAACTACAAATATGTGGAGAAAGGTTGCTCATTTGGTTGGTTCTCTTGTGTGAGAAAATTTTCATAGTGTTTTAGAGAGCCATTGGTTAGGAGTGTGAATTTTCTGAAGTAGAATGTGCATGGAGGTATAGTTGTAGCAGAGTCAAAAGTATTGGCTGAAGACTATTCTTGTGTGACAAGGCTACAAAGGAGTTTGCTAATGCATTTGTGATTGTAGGGGAATATTTTTTATTTTAGTGTATATGATTGTGTAATATTAGTTGCATTAGTGTCTCATGTTTTCATATGGCAGTTACACACTGCATTATTGAGTTTGTGCATATAGTTTATTTGCAGAAAATATATTGAGGCTGTGTGAGTTGAGAATGATGTATGAATGGATTTGAGTTTGATTCAATGATTTATGTTTTGTATTGAGAGTATTGATAATGTTCTATGATTATATTATTGTTGTGATGCTCACGTTGAGTAGCGCTAGGGTTCTATTTTGAAAATGCATGAAAGGTGAACCACATAGAGAACACATTTATTCATAATTCCAATGGGTGTTGGGCAAGGCTTGTTGATCATATGGGTGTTTGTAGAGTCGTGAAATGGAGATCATAGTTCCTTTCAGATATTTACCATGACTCTATATGTAATGATTTGCTTAACTAGAAATAAAATATATTGAGCTACTTAACAACAAAAATAGTAGTTTTTTCCCTGGATGGGAGTTTTCCAACAAATATCCTATGCTCCTATGTGATGTGATGATTTGTGTCTTATTGTGCATATTTATTTCTTATGTTATGACTCTCATGTGTTGAGTCTAGTTGAAGTTGCATGTTCAGATCTAATGCTTATTTGTTAAGATATGGATTGATTAATATATTGGAGAAAAAGTTTTAATTGTTGTGAAATTTCTATCACTACTGATTCACCCCCCTCTCAGTGGTGATCTTGGTTCCATCAATGTTGATATACAACAAAGAAACCAACTAGATCTTTAAATCCAAGATAATTATAATCTACATGCTCACATATTTACCAACCACCCTTTTAACCTTTTCCCGATGAGCTATGATACACTTATTTTTATTTTGTTCAACACCCATCTGCTTTGATAGTTGATCTCATAAGTGAGGAGCCACATGGTCAACTAAATAGAATGATAATATGATATCCTTAGCTTGAATAATGTGATATGTACTTGATAGGACCTCTTTAGAGGGAGCCAAAACTATCACAACATCATTACCCTTCGCCTATGAGGGATTGTTTTCCAAAGCTTCCTTGCCTAGCAAGACTTCACCGGATGTACTCTAGGACACTATGTTGCTTACGTTAGCCTTAGGAGAAAAGAACCATATGTGAAATTCATCTTAAATTCATAAGATTTGCATGGGACTAGGGAAATTTTCTCCATAGTCCACCATATCATCAATCAATATGAATAATTCAAAAATAAATAAATAATCTTTAGTACAAACAGTCATTGTATTTACCATGTGTTAGGGAAACCTAATGTAAAAATTACAAATATTGATGAAAGGACACCTATTAACCACAAACAACCCAATGATAGTGGTAAAAAAATTGCAAAAAAAAATGACAATGTCTAGTAATACCCCAACTAAATCCTTAAAAAATGCAAACCCTCGACAACTTACCTTAGACCACCCACATCCAACTACATGTTAGGTTTTAACAATATAATTAACAATAAATTTTTTCAATATGCATGTAATAAATTTTTATTTTTATTATGTTAGGAGAAGTGAAATGTTTTTTATAATTCAATGTGAGAGAGCCTATATGTCAATGCTTAATATTAATGTGACACAATGTACCTTAATTAAATATAATATGAAATAAAAGAAGAAATTAACTTAGAGTAAATAAGATTATGGTAATGACAATAATTTTACCATCTACTAGGAACATCATTGGTTTATTGGAAAGGAACAAATAAAATTTAATTATCGATCTTTATCATATTGTTTTTATAATTAAAAAGTATAATATTTTTAGGTTACTATGTTATTTTTTATTTTTTATATATTTTAGAGTAAAATTGTAAAAGATTCAAGTAATGCTTTTCCATTTTAGTGGATGGTTTCCTAGTATTCCCATTGACGTAGAGTAGTGAACTTGACTTATAATAATTTCAACCAAGCACTTATTTACATGGAACTAGCCAAATACCTAGTGACCTTGAGAATAATTGATTGAGCTAATCCCTTGGGACAACTCACTTTCATTTTTGTGAATTAATATGTTACAAGTATCAATGCTATTATAAATGTTTTCAAAATGAAATCTAATTTCTATGTTAGTTATGCACCCTACGAAAAAAATGTTTTTCGTCTTCTATCTTGTTAAATTGGAAACTTTATAAGTTTTTCTTCCTAGAGTGTTTTAGATCTAGGTTGTCTCCCATTTTCACTATAAAACTCATTAGATTTTGTACTTAATTCACAATATTTATTTTCTTCTGAAAACTAGAAATAGTAGTAAAGATATAACCTTGATGTTTCAAACTAAGGGTTAATGATAGCTTTGTAGTAAACCAATATCTTCTTATTCTTAATCTCATTATAGTGCCATAATTTTTTTTTAATTACTTATGACAATACAATGTTGTTGATATTTTGAAGCAAATCTTTTTCTTCAACCCCCAAATTATGAAACCATGAAAAAACATACTAATTTTAATTATAATATTGCATATCATATAACACTTCTAGATTTATTAGATTATCCAAGTCTCTCTGGAAACACTGCAAATCAAACCTTGCAACCATATAGAGTTGTTGAGTTAAGAAACATTTCAAAATGATTTTTTTTTCCTTCTGAAAACCAAAATTCAACTTTATAATTATTTTCCAAACATAAAAAATATTGACGACCTTTGCAAATCCTTTTTTAAACACTATACCTATAATGGATATTCATTGTAAGATATTTATATGAAAGACTTCTTCCAAGTTATGATTAGAAATAAATTTTAGATTAATGACAAATTTAGATTTGATGATCATTACCTTTGTATAATAAATCTTCATAATCACACAAAATTAATATAAAATTCTTAAAAAAATATGAATTACAACATTCAAATATATATAAGGATAGCTATACACATTCATTATATATTTTCTTAATTTAAAATTATTAATTACTAAAAAAATTATACCTCAATTCTTTTTATTCTTCTGATATATATATATATATATATATACTATTTTATTTATTGATTCTTTATCATAAAGTAAGATGAATAATATTTAACTATTAATATTTAAAATTTATTTCTTTGAGTAAGATTTAAAAATGTATTTTAATCAAATTTAAAAAACCATATTAATGGTTTAAGATCCTAAAACATGTAATAGAAAATCCTAAAACATGTCATAAAAGTAGAATTTTGCCACTTATATATTATTAACCAACTTTTTAAATAATATTATCTTACAAAATATATATATATATATATATATATATATATATATATATATTCAATAATAATTCTCCTAACTGCGCATTAACAAATTGTAATACATTTTACTGCGTTTTATACCCCCCACACATATATAATCCTACTAAAAAGATAGTGATATGAGCAAGCCTAACAAGGCTGCATGACTCACTCACTGGTACCACTTTTAAGAAGCATTCAACGAGATTGAGTTTGAAAGAGTTTTTCTTTTTGCAAAACATAACAACATACAACTTTGAATATATTCCATCTCGTACCTTTGCACTTGCACTGCCAGCTTTTCAGTCTCCTAGGTGTTAAGTGTTAAGTGTTAAGATGGGACCAAAAGGTGGAATGAATGAAGAATGGATGGTTATATGTTGTAAATGAAGACACCCAATCGTCCAAACATTATGATCCCACCACCAAAAAGTTGTGAGGACCCCATGGCTTCCAAAATTCTTAAATACAAAAGGTTGGTTTCAGAGATTATCCACAAAAAGTGGTAAGGAGCCCAAATTACATGACTTCCACGACTCTTTAACCAAAAAAGGTTGGTTTTAGAGATTATACATTCCCCAATTACATGGCATACAAGGTTGGTTAATGCATGGATCGGCAAAAGCATGGATGGGCACACAAGATTGTGTTAAATCCAATCCAATCACACAAGATTGTGTTAAATCCAATCCAATCCCATGATGGCTAATCCCTGAAAAAGGATGGATGGGCACACTGGAACCCACAAAACTGCTTTAAATTCAGTCAAATCTGACTGATATGGATGGCCAATGTGTGACATGTGAATGACATACAGGGAACAAGTGGGTTGCCATGTCCCTTTTCTTACCAAAAAGGGGAAGTTAAATCTTTAATAAAGAAAATGGAATTATTGCTATGGGTGCAATATATAATTACTGATGTCATTTCAAGTAATTTAAGTGCTTGACAACTAGATTATAATGTTGGTAAGCTTGCTGAAATCTATCACGCTTGATGTCCAGTCGTTTCTATCCCATCACTCAGAGAGCTCAATGCTTGACAACTATGATGACGATGGATGGATATTTTGAATATATTTTTGCCATGGTAACCATAATATGTATATTTTATGACTACACTTTTCTTTAGCAAATCAAGATATGTATATGTATTAAGGTTTAGGTGTTAGAAGATTTTCACTTTCTGAATAAACATCTATACGTAGTTTTAAACAATCTAGTGTAATGAAGAACAAACATTATATTTCAACCCACCATTAATCCAATGGTTGGTGATAATCCAGTTGCTAATAAGGATAATGCCGAGAAAATCTATAATGAACATGAACGAATTTCAACATTAGAGCTTGGGTTATAATGTGCTCTAACAATTATGTTGAAAGCAAAATTTTAATAGGTCTCATTCCATGTTAGAAACCAACCGTAAACCATAGTTCGAGAGAAAGCACCCAAAGTACTTTGCAATATGGAGAGCAACATGCGAACTTGTCATTTTGCTTATTGGACATGCCAATACTATGATATGACAAAAATTACTTGAGAAAATAAAGTGAGTTTGTCTTTATCTAAAAGACATATTGACTTTCAATACCCTTTCCAAATGCATGTCCGTCATCTTTCCAATTTCTACATGTTTTCTTGTTTTTTCCATATATTGTTTGGAACAAGTGAAATTTCTTCCATATATTGTTTGGAACAATTGAAAATTTGTTAGTAAGTGGTGTAATATAAATTTTCTTATTCTGCATTTACATCTAAATTGTCTTTTTCTCATTTTTCAATAAATTTAAATTTTGTGGTAAACCAATGATAGATGATAGAAATAGCATATAATCTAAGCATTTTTTATATGAATAAATTTTATTAGCATTTTACAAAAATGACATTCAATTTGATTTATTTAGTTATCTTCTGTGTTATACGTTTTTTTTTTTTAAATTTGTTATATCTATATATATATATATTAACGAGTCAAATTGTTAATTTCATTTTATAATTGGTTGTTTAATCTCTTGTATTTAAGATTAAAATAGTAAGATCATCATTTAAGTAATCAATGTTTAAAGCTACAAAATGTTTTTCTTTATCAAAATTTATTATGTGCTTGGTTGCTTTCATAATTGCACCTTGTCTTAGACCATTTCCAACTATAATATCATAATTACAAGCTAGAATTATATGATAATTATAATCGATGTTTGTCAATTTGTCTATTGTGACTCAAATTCATATAAAGGATATGTTTTCTGATTGTTTTGAGTGGATGTCCTCATTCACATAGCATTGCATTCTTCCATAGTGAAACCATACAACATGATATATTAGCTTATAGTTAATTTGTTATTTTGCATGTGATGTGTCCAGAAACAAACTTCCATTTCAATTTTTTTTATTATTAACTTCTATGTGTATAAATTAAGTTGATCTCATCTACCAAAAGTGTGCCTATAATTTGGATTCGAGATATTTATCTACTAAATGAGTAGCTACAATTTCAACTACAATTGTTCCATTTGTTGAGCCATTGGCCAAATTATGACATGTCGAAGAATACAATTTATTGATTACCTTTTTGTTCCTTACCTACATTGCTAAAAGAGCAAGCCACATGTTCACATTTATTCTCACACACAAGTTACAAGTTACACTACTTATTTACACTAAATGGGTTTTGCATACTTTGAGTTGTCTTATAATATGATGCAATATAATATAATATAGTAGTTGATATAATAGAGTGATGAAATTAGAAGTATTAAAATGGTATAAGTACTGGAAATGTAATGAGATTATCAGTTACTTTCTTTTATTTCTCATCGTGAAAAGCCTCCACAATATTTGGGATGAGTAGTTAACAAAGAATTAAGCTACTAAACCTCAGGGGTTGGAAAATTTCTTGCATTGTCCATTCATCATATTTGTCCTTGCATGGATAACATTTGGAATATTCATGTGCTTCTAACAAGGCTCGTGACTACAACTCAAAATGTAATGTTACAAAATTTGAACTCTTTTGTTGTAATATGATGCATAAATTAGTATGGGTGCTCCACCAAAAGAGTCCATTACAACATATCTTATAATATTCTAAAATATTAGATTATTCAATTTATATCCTTATATCCCCATTCATTATTATTAGCTTATTTCTTGAATTTATTAACTAATTGAAATTGAAAATGAAAAAAATGAGCAAAATAAAACAATATCCACACAAATTAACACAACACATATCTTTGGAAACCCAATACATTAGAAAAACTTATTAGAATTTGTTCACCATTATGTATGAATTATTAGCAAGTGTTAACCCATTTTTTCATTTCACATACCTCCCACTTTTCACAGACTCCCCTTTCTACACATAGTCCACTCTGCACTACTTTATGCATAGCCATTTTTACAAATGTGTGGAACACCCCTCTTCATCTCTTCACACATTCAACCCTCTGCACACCTCTTTCTCTCACACACGCCTTACTCTACATTTCTATTTCTCCACATATATAAAGCCTTTTTAGAAGGCATACTATATTCTTTACCAAAGTGACTTCTCTGCATATATGCCATGCTTAGTGAAAATCATGGAAAATATACATTTTCTTATTTTAAGGTTGATTGAAATCTCATTTAAGAAAGTCCAATCTCCAAGGTGGAAAATGTGTTGATATTGTACTATGTGAAATATATGTCAGAACACTACCTAAGGATATGCTATAGGTTATTAACTTCTCGTTATTATTCTTGCATGGCCCAATGGAGCCGGTACATAATAAAGGGATGTGTTACTAAATGCTAACATAAACCAAGAATTAAACAACTAAGAGCTATGTAAAGCCTCGCTTGACCTGCCATGTATATCTAAGTGCAATGATTGAATAAAGAAATATGGCGAGTAAAAGGAAGAAGGATTCCATTTGTAGGGATAGAAATAATTCACTTTTTCTTAGTCTACAACTTATCAATGGTATTTGAACTTAAGCCCTAAGGAGAAACAAAACAATAGAATTTGAACTACATTACTTGCTAACATCAATTGTGTTCCAAAGGTATTTTATTTTAAAGATATTTTTTTTGGTGTGTCCATTATTTTGACTCCAAGACTAAGACCATTAGAGTTTATTCATAAGGGAAGCACCCATTTCTATTAACTCTGTAAGTTTTAGAAAGATGCTTAAGTTACTAGAATCAAGAAGGAAACTCAAATTACCTTAATCTAATGCCTTCCTTAACTCTTAGGGTGGTGGAATTGATTTTATGTAGGACATCGTTCTCTAGAATACACACATTCTATCCAACCTTTCTCTCATTAATATTTCATTATTGGTAGAGACGTATAGACATTTTTCTTGGCTGTTTGCTCATATTATGGGATGTGAATTGACATCTCATATGTCTAGGTTAGTCTTTGTTAGGACCCCATAATGTACCATTTTGACCATACATTTTGTTATCATTCCACTCTTTTCCAGTCCATATTTAAAGCTTATACTATCACTTTCATCCATTTTTCCAAAGGTATATAATATTCTTCTCTTTACTATATGTTTAACTTGTTTTACATATAATTTTACATTACTTTCATATTTAATCATTAATCTAAGATATATAGTTGTTGAGACAGTTTGAAGACCAAAAATAATCTATCATGGCTGTTTGAAAGCCGCGTTGCTGAAATAGTCAACATGGTACGCAAATCCCATTGCTAAAACAGCCCGTGATTTGCGATTTTGAAGCAGCATTTCAAGCATGATGGCAACAAGAAAAGACAAGTAAGGAAGCTGTTACACGAGCCACTTTGAAGCCAGTACTATCGTAACCATTGTAACAACATTTTTATATGGAAGAATAGAAAGGTCCTATTTCAGTATAGAAGATCACATTGGGTTAAAAATAGGATTTCTATAATGTAAATCAATTGTAATAGATGTATCCTCTTTAAAAAGACGAGACATCAGCATTAGAAGACAGTTAGAGACTACGGGAGGTTCATTTTGAACAGAGAAGGAACGTGACTCTTTTGTAATATGTTGCTTTCGACAGATGAATAAAAGTTTGTTCTAAGCATTTTATTTTAATTCCTTCTTCCGGGGAATCTTGTGAGAAGGAAAGGGCTCGCCTTCTTCATAAGATTCACCCATTTGTTCCTATAGTTTGTTAGTTGTTCTTTTCATTCATGCCTTGATTAAACTCTGTTTACTGAAGTTATTTATGCAGTTTTGGAATTTTGTTGTTTATTGCTGAAGCTCTGTTCCCATTACTTGTTGTATTGATTTCATACAATTTATTCTTAAGAAGTTGTGGATTATTTTAATTAGAAATCTTGTTATGGAATGAGTTTGTGAAAGCTTGGTAATCAAAAACAGGTGCTGAAGATTCCTACTTGGGGAATAGGGTCTTGTTCTCTGTTATAGCATAATTGGTCTTCCTTTTTGTAGATTGATTCCCTTTCCTAGATCATTGTCTTTTTAATGTAATCCAAGGGTCTTTTAATGATTGTCTATAATAGAAAGATTGTCTTTACTGTAACTCAAGTAGACTTTAGTTTGTTGAAGCAAGGTGTGATTAGTGTAATTTTTACTACAACATTTCATTGCTTTTGAGATTGAGCATATACAGTGTGTGATTGCCTTTGAAATAAACAGACTTCCCTAGGTTGACAATTTATGTAGCACTTGAATTGTTTAAATTGATAAACAATTAAAGTGAACAACATTTTTGCGCAGTTGCTGGGGAAAGCAATTATAGATTTCAAAAGCATTGATGTTTTTCTTTCAGATGTGCAGTTTGCATGAGAGTACACGAAACCCATAAGAAAACTAACGCTACAAGTGGCAAGGGCAAAGGAAGGGGAGGAAGAAAGACCTTTATTAACGAGATCATATCAAAAGCTGAGTCTTCTCAGAGACTAAGCTCTCAAAGGCCAAAGCCTCAACACTCCCTTCAATCGAATTATGAAACAGAAGAAGTTGTGAGCCCTGAAAACGTTGAGAAATCAGTAGGAAACATTGAAAAACTAGCGGAAAACATTGAAGAGCCAGTAGAAAACATTGAGGATCGAGAAAGTGCAGTAGGAGATCAAACAATGGAAGGAAACAATGAAGGATTCTTCGGCGGAGGACAAGTAGATCCTAAAGGAGAGGGAAAAGATGAGAATTCTCTCTCTACCTTGGGATTTTCTATTGGTGATCTCCCTAGATGAGCAACTCCCATGAAGAACTTCCCACTTTCAGCCTTACCTAACTTCCATGGTTTATCTTCTGAATATCCTGACGAATTTCTTTTTGAATTTGATATATTATGCAGAAGTTATGATTATGTTACTAATGCCCATAAGTTGAAGCTATTTCCAGCAACACTAAAAGTAAATGCACTAAGGTGGTTCATGAGTCTTGGAGGCCATGTAATCAAAACATGGGAACAGATGAAATAGAAATTTCTGCTTAAATATCAAGACTATTGTCGGACAAGAGAAAAAAGAGAGGAACTATTTAAGATGGTATAAAAGGAGGACGATAATTTGGAGGAATTTGTGGAAAGGCTATAGTACAACCTGCAAATATCCAATCATCTCGATGTAAGTAAGGATATTCTTAAAACAATATTACTGAAAGGGGTGAGGGATGACTGTTTAGATATGCTAAATATGCTTGGTAAAGGGGATATATCTAAAGAGTCATATGATGAAATTGTTAACCTCTGTAAAAGATGTTCAAGAGGAGCTGCAAGGAACAGGTCAAACAATAGAGATACCACATATTCAAGAGTTCAAAAATCAGCCAGTGGAGGAGCAATAAGAGCCAAAATAGGTAATTTACTTGAAGAATTTAAAAATGAAATGTTAAGTTCTTTTGCTTCACAGATTGACACCTTGCAGGTTAAAAATAAACAAGCCGAAGCAAAAGCAAATTTGGTTGTATTTCGCCCCAAATGTAGAGATAAACATCCACTAAGGGAGTGTCCATTGGACAAGATACCAATTTGCACCCTTTGTGAGAAAGATCGTGAAACAAAACAATGCCCTTCTTTACCAGGAATAAAAGTAGCATTGCAACCAAACGAAGAAGAAGTTGAAGCAGTCTATCTGCTAACACATAGAAGACAATGGCAACCACGAGGACAAGGTATGAACTCTAATATGCCATTTACATCTTCTAATCGTTGGAACAATTACCCTTCTTTTAGTCAAGAAAATTACCCTCCCTTTAACCAAATGCAATACCCACCATTTAATCAAATGAATTACCCACCCATACAAAAAACAAACCCTCCATTTGTAGATCCTGCAATGTGGACTCCTTGGCCTCCACAACAACAATCTTACTTTAATCAATGGAATTCGAATTGGAGGGGTCAACAACTCCCTTTTTCGAATCAATTTCCTCAATTTCAGAAACCACTTCCTCTACCATCTGGTACTCAACCAAATAATCAAATGATGAGACCCCAGCTACCTGTACAACCAAATATTAACCCCAATAATAAAGATGTGCAAGTTATTGATATTCAGAACCAACCTATACTTCTTGTTTTCCTTGCACAATGTAATGATATTCACTTACGATCTGGGAAAATAGTTGAACTCGTTATTGATGATGTTACCTCTTCCGATTCTGACAAAGAAGAAACTGAAAAACATGATTCACATAAAGAGGTACAACCACCATTACCTGAGCGTTTAGTTTTAACTAGAATGCTTGAGCCACCTGCTTTTAATCTTCTAGGGGAATTGCAGAATCTGTATGTTAAAATTCCACTTTTACAGGCACTAAGAGATGTACCAATTTATGCCAGAACCATGAGAGATATTTGTGTTAAGAAACCTGGTAGGAAAGCTAAATATCCCCTTACAGTTCATGTTATGGGTGATCTATCTGCATTAACGTCCAGTAAAGCCCCTTCAGTTAAATATGGAGATCCTGACCATCCTACTGTGACAGTCCAAATTGGTAAAACAATAATCCCTCAAGTTCTGGTAGATTTAGGTGTTGCTATAAACATTATGAATCTTGAAAATTCACAATTTCTATAGCTAAAGAACACAATCAGAGATACACCAACCATTCTAGAGTTAGCTGACCATTCTATAATCAAACCAGAAGGAGTTGTTTAAGACTTATTTATCTCAATTGAGTCCTGGAATTACCTAGCTGACTTTGTGGTGTTACAGACTAAAACAAAGTTGGGGGGACATATTTTAATCCTGGGAAGGCCTTGGTTAGCCACAGCCGATGCCTTTATCAGCTGTAGATCTGGTTCAATGACAATTTCCAATGGATATGAAACTAAACAGCTTACTCTCTACCCTCATGCTACACCGATGATTAATAATGAGAATTATGTATGGATGGATTATGATGATCATGCTATTCAGCCTATTTTGACTATTGGACAAGCTTTAAACCTTAAATATAACACTGAGGAGGAGGTAATTAATAATTTCATTTGTGAACCCTCCTCTGTGACTTCTAAAACACATAATCAACTGGCTGCACTTTTGGAATCAGATACCCAAGAAAAGCTTAAATCTGAAGATCTACCTCAAACATCAACCACCATCTCTTCTAAAAGCATAACAGTAGAAATCAAACCAAGCAAAACACTGAACATAAATCATGATCTGACAGTTGTTGAAACACAACAGTTAATGAAGTTACTGCTTGAAAATAAGGAAGAATTCACATGGGACTATACAGATATGAAGAGAATCTCTCCTAAATTATGTACTCACCGGATCTATATTAAGGAAGTTTTTCGACCAGTCTGTCAACCCCAAAGACGAATGAACCCTAATTTAAGAGAAATTGTTAAAGAGGAACTTCAGAAATTGCTTAATGCAGGATTTATATACCCTATATCTAATAGTGAATGGGTTTCCCCATTGGTAATAGTTCCTAAGAAAAACGGGAAATGGAGAGTGTGTGTAGATTATAGAGCCTTAAATAAAGCCACTCAAAAGGATCAATTTCCTTTACCGTTCATTGATCAGGTGTTGGATATTTTGTCAGGGAAGAAATTCTTCTCCTTTTTAGATGGATTTAGTGGGTATAACCAAATCAGAATTTCACCCCAAGACCAAGATAAGACCACTTTTACTAGCCCTTAGGGAGCTTTTTCCTATAGAGTTCTTCCATTTGGACTATGTAATGCACCAAAAAATTTTCAAAGAGCAGTTATATGAATCATTTCTGATATGTTGAATGACTCCATGGAAATATTTATGGATGACTTTACCCCTTATGGTGTTTCTTTCAAAGATGCATTACAGAATCTTGAGAAAGTACTTAAACGTTGTATACAAGCTCACCTCTCCTTAAGCAGCAAAAAATGCCATATGATGATGAGTGAAGGAGTAGTGCCTGGAAATTTTATCTCATCTCAAGGAATTCAGGTAGATCCATCCAAAATGAAAGTCATTTAGAATCTTCCTATTCCTAAAACACAAACTTATGTGAGAAGCTTCCTAGGACATGCAGGATATTACAGGAGATTTATCAAAAAAAATTCCAAAATAGCTTCTCCTTTATTTGTGTTACTTATGAAAAATGTTGAATTTAAGTGGAACTCAAGCATCAAGCATCAGTTATCCACAACTCCTATTTTGAGAGGACCTTATTAGGCACTTCCCTTTAATATATCTTCTGATGCTTTAGATACTGCAATTGGAGCTGTCTTGGGACAAGAGGAAAACCATATTCCTTATGCTATCTACTTTATCAGTAAGAATATGACTCCTCCTGAGCTTAATTATACAGTTACCGAAAAGGAATTTTTAGCAGTAATTTATGCTATTAATAAATTTTGACATTACATTACTGGTTACTCTACTTTTGTCCATACTAATCACTCAGCTATTAAGTATTTAATGAACAAGTCTGCCATAAATGCTCGAGTTACCAGATGGTTATTTTTATTACAAGAGTTTGATATTACAATTGTAGATCGACTAGGTAAAGAAAATGTTGTTGCTGATTTCCTTTCATGGTTAAAAACTGATAATAATATTCCAGTAGATGATTCCTTTCCTGATGAGTATTTATTTGCAGTATCTGCTCACTCACCATGGTATGCAGACATTGCCAATTATTTGGTTGCAGGGAAGTTAGCACCACACCTGTCACATCGAGAGAAAAGAAAAATCATTCAACAAAGTGCTTAGTATAGCTGGAGAAGTGGGTGTATTTTCTACACAAGACTTGATCATGAAATCCGAAGATGCATTAGAGAGAATGAGGTGTATGATATACTAAAAGCTTGTCATGATGGCCCTTGTGGAGGGCATTTTGCTGATAAGAGAACCACACATAAAATTCTTAGGATGGGTTATTATTGGCCGTCACTCTTTAAGGATGTAAATAAATATGTTCGAGCTTGTGATAGCTTCCAGAGAATGGGTCAACCTAATCATAGAGATGAAATGCCATTAAACCCCTAGGTAATACTTGAACCATTTGAAATATGGGCCTTAGATTTTATAGGACCCATTAATCCTCCATCCAACCAAAGAGTTTATATATTAGTCTGCACAGATTATATGACTAAATGGGTGGAGGCAAAACCACTTCTTAGAGCTAATGAAGAATCAGTATTAGCTTTCCTATTTGAAGAAATATTTATTAGATTTGGAGTCCCTAGAGATCTAGTTATAGATGGAGGACATCCTTTCAATTCTCATGGTTTCAAATCCACCCTTCAGAAATATCACATTCATCATAGAATGACTACACCATACCACCCTTAAGCCAATGGGCAGGTGGAAAGTACAAACAAAGTAATAGAAGCCATTCTAACCAAAACAGTGAAGGATAACTGGAAGGATTGGTCTCAAAGGCTCCCTAAAGCATTATGGGCTTACAAAACTACCTAGAGAAATACTAGAGGATTTCTCCCTATGAATTGGTTTATGGTAAAAGTATTGTTTTTCCTGTGGAATTTGAAATTAAAACCTTAAGGACTGCTTTAGCTGTTAACCTTGGTTTGACTGATGTACAGACAGCTAGGTTGCAGCAGCTTCATGAACTGGATGAAAAAAGATTAGATGCCATTCATCAGACAACTATGATCCAACAACAAAGAACAAAGTGGCATGATAAAATCATCAAGCATAAGCAGTTCCAAAAAGGTAATTGGGCTTTATTGTATGATTCTCGGTTTGAAAAGTTTCAAGGGAAGCTACGTACAAGATGGATGGGACCCTATGAAGTAGATGTTGTTTTTCCCAGTGGAAAAATAAGGATCTTAACAATTGATGACTCTAAAACACCACTATTAGTAAATGGTCATCGGCTTCGTCTGTACCAGTGCCCTATTTCCAAAGAAGATTTTAAGGTCACTTGCATGGCAGATGCACATTATCTCTTTCTAGGGGAGTCTTCTGCTCCTCACTGCATTTGATTTTTTTCTGCACTGTATTTTTAGTATTAGATTAGATTTCTTAAACTAATAATCCTTGTCAAGGGTTGGCATGTTACAATTGATTATTTTGCAGATTCTTGATTAAGGAAAGGCTTACCAAGGAAGGACAATTTCACCACAATAAGATCCAAGCTTCATTTTGAGAAGCATTGCTTCCCCCACTTAAACTCATTTCCCCATCTCTTAGTAACATTTCATCATTCATTCCCTTAATTCCTTTTTCCCTTTTCATATCATCTTTCCTATTTTTCCCATTTTTCAAACGCCATTCTTCAGTAAATATTTTCCCTATTCTTCATTGCTGAAATACCATTCCTCAGCAAATATTTTCCCCATTTTCCCACTGCTAAAACATCATAAACACTTTCCCTATTTTTCTATTGTTGAAACACCACTTTTTAGCAGCATTTTATCCATTTTCCCGTTGTTGAAACACCATTTCTTCCTCCAAAAACATGACTATGCAACATTTTTTGTCACGAAATCATCTTCTTCAGTCTTTCATTTTCACTTCTCTTATTCCTTTTGTTAATCCTGTCCATTCACTGCCTTTTTCTTATGATCAAGAAGACCTCTAATATGATCTCCCTCATGTTTCAAAAAGTTTCTAAAGTTCTTCCATGACTATTGAGCCGTTATAAACAAGAACTATATTTTTTGAACTATAAATCAAAGGTAAACATGAGGTATGTAAATTTTATGTAAATACAATTAAACTATGGTTTAAAGAGAAGACTTTGTTTATTATGAGTACAATCTCCGCACACTTAAAGACATCATTTCACCGTAGTTGGGGGCGAATATCGAAATTATATGCCATCATTTCACAGCATGCCAATTACCGTCATTTTTTCTACCCATTACTTCGCCTCTTCACCATTACTCCATGTTCTCATTCGCAAATTTTACTCTGTTCGAAGTCTGGTAACTTCGCTCTTTGCCTCTGTATTTTACCAAAGTTGGTTAACTATGGGAGGACTTGCTATTCGACATGAGCCCGGCTCAATAGCTCTGCTTGAATTATTCCTAGACGCGTATCAGATTTTTCAGCAGGAAGGCTGGGTAGGATATTTTGAGAGACTTCAAGAGTTCAATCCACAACAGGTCCTGGAATTTGCACAAAATATTCAGGAAGACCATTCTACTGTCCAGGGAGTCTGAATTCTGGTTTTAGAGGGTGACATAGCACAGGTTTCAGGTTTGCTGGTCACTGGTACTCAATGGTTTAGTCGAAAGCACATTATTCTGAATGCACAACATGACTTTCTTTTGCTAGGAGAGCACGTCGAGCTTAAAGGATGGGGTGTTGGACTTCATTCATTGCCTCCTCCTTGGCCAAAATTTGCTGAATTCGTCAAACATTATCTCACTTGTGAAGGTCGCTATCAGGTAGTCTATCAGCATGACTTTGTCTTAATGAGTCATTTACGGCACGGTAGACTAGTGAACATTCCTTACTATTTACTTGGATGCATTAGAAATATGTCATATTAATGTAGACGGGTAAAACTCCCACTCCTTTCCCTCACCCATCACCGCCTTTTTCAGCTACTGATTCAGAGGGGTTTTTCTCAACAAAACCCTCCTCTAAACAACCTACCCCTACCCCCTGAGAAAGCTGCTAAAATTCCTCAAGAAGCTGCTGAAAATCCTCAAGAAATTCCTGAAAGTTCCCACGAGCAGCAGCCAGAGAATATCCCTGACCCTCAATCAATTCCATCCACAGAACCAGCTAATCCAATTAACCTTTCTTCAAGTCCATCTCACCACTTAGCAGAATCATCTGATCCTACCGTCCATATTCCCAGTGATGACTCTCAGGCCGATACACCACCATCTTCCTCTATTCGTAAAATAAAAAGGTGAATCACAACTGCCTCCCTATCAAAAAGACAAACAAGGGCTGCAACTAAAGCAGCTACCTCCTCTGATAGCCCTTCTCCTAGGGAAAAACCCTCTCATAAAAGGAAAAAACAAACTACTTATTTTTCTACTTTCTTACCTAGGAGACGAATGAGGACGTCTATTGAATTAGAAACCATTCCTATTACCCCTGATCCTGCAACCATTTTGTTAAAACTCCACACATCAACACCCCTCCAAACCCCAGAATTATTACTTGTCCCACCCTGTGGCACTAAAACACAAGAACCGGATGCCCAGGGTAACATGACATCATTTTCTACAGAACAAGTAGCTATCCCACAAGAACTAGCTACTCAGTTAGTAGCTGTCCCATAAGAACCAGCTACTCAGTCAGTAGCTGAAACATAAGAACCAGCTGCTAATGTGAAAAAACTAGACATCCAAGATGCTACTTATTCAGTAGTTGCCACAAAGGAACTAGCTCTAGCTGTCACACAAGAACCAGCTATAGCTGAAACACACCAATCAATTCCAGAGAATGCAACTGATACACAAGGCCCAGTCACCATGGCTTCCCTTTTACAGGAAAATGAGTTTTTAAAATAAGAATTAGAAGCTTATAAGCAATAATTGGTAATGGCAAGGGAATCCTTTGACAAGAAGCTAAATTTTTATACCCTAGCACATACAACATCCATGGTAGACAAAAATACAAAAAATGATCCATATAAAGAATATATGTGCCACCAATGTGGAAACATATATCAGCAAGCAGGATATAAGATAGTTCAAGTTCCAATTCCGAAAGAATTTACATCTTCTGCAGTCAAAGAAGAATGCCCTATTGTTACACAAGAACCAGTAGGGCCTTCAAAAATTTCAGAAAAAGAAGTCGAGGTACAAGTATCCTGCCCTACTGTAACTGCTTTTGCTACTTAGACTATACCTCAGCCTACCACTTGCAATGCTGGAACACAAAATGAACCATGGAATGAGATGAAAATAATAAACAAGTGGAGGAAACAATATGCTATTTCCCAAGATAAAACCTTACAGCAGCACAAATTGATTTGGCAGAATCATATATATTCTAATTGGGAGATCTGGGAGCAGACACTCCAACAATTTAGAGTTTACAAGAAAGAGAATAAAGAGCTAAAAGGAAAATTGCTCTTAATGTTTCAACTGGTACAAAAATTATTGGCTACTAGGAAACCATCTCTAAACTATTCTTTATTTCTCTCAGAACGCCTTGTTTATTTTCAGTTGAAAGCAGTCAAAGACGGAAGACCGCATGAGGTGCTTACATCTGAAAAATTTGTGAAAACATTTGCAGAATCTTCCACCAATGATCAACACCTACTATGTGATTTGTACCTTCACAATGAAGCTATCTCTGAAAACAGAAAGATTAATCTCAACCCTCTTGTGGGTGACATTTAGATCAGGGCATTTTCCTCCTTCCTTGCTAATCAGATTACATGGCAGACTTCTTTTCTTGCAACTAGGCACAATGAAGACAACCGCCTTCTCTGGATAAGGCCAAAACCTCAGAACCCTGCCATCTTTGTGGCAGAATATCATCAATTTTTGCAGAATCCAGGGATGATTGAACATATACAACAATTAAAGGCTTCAGTACTCCAATATTGTCACCATTTTATCAGGGCCAAAGAAACCACTGCTTTAAGAGAAAACAATATGTTTTGGCAAAAATCCTCTAAGGAGAGGCAGAAGTATAATGCTTTTAGCCCTACTAACCTTGAAACGGCATTGTCTAGAGTACCCAATTACATCATATGTGTTCAGAAATGTGCTGAAAAGTGGATAGGGTACCACTTTCATTTCCTATTTTATGGATGCCAACAGAGGAATATCAAGCTCATTATAGGTTGGCCAACAAGGATGAAGCAACAGCTTGGCAGAGATTGCAAAATGTGCAAGGATTCAGAGCTTTAACAGATAGCACCTTCTATAGCTACTGCCTAAGTAATTTGCATGCCAAAATCCAGTATCTGAACTCTGACTCAGACTAAAGTTGCCTGAGGACATGCAACCCTTTCAGTTGGGGGGATGTTAGGACCCCATAATGTACCATTTTGACCATACATTTTGTTATCATTCCACTCTTTTCCAGTCCATATTTAAAGCTTATACTATCACTTTCATCCATTTTTCCAAAGGTATATAATATTCTTCTCTTTACTATATGTTTAACTTGTTTTACATATAATTTTACATTACTTTAATATTTAATCATTAATCGAAGATATATAGTTGCTGCGACAGTTTGAAGACTGCAGATAATCTATCATGGCTGTCTGAAGACCGCGTTGTTGAAACAGTCAACATGGTACATAAATCCCGTTGCTGAAACAGCCCGTGATTTGCAATTTTGAAGCAGCATTTCAAGCATGATGACAACAAGAAAAGACAAGTAAAAATGCTGTTACATGGGCCACTTTGAAGCCAGTACTATCGTAACCATTGTAACAACATTTTGCTATGGAAGAACAGAAAGGTCCTATTTTAGTATAGAAGATCATATTGGGTTAAAAATAGGATTTCTATAATGTAAATAAATTGCAATAGATGTCTCCTATTTAAAAAGAGGAGACATCAGCATTAGAAGATAGTTAGAGACTATGGGAGGTTCATTTTGAATAGAGAAGGAACGTGACAGTTTTGTAATATGTTTCTTTTGACAGATGAATAAAAGTTTATTCTGAGCATTTTATTTTAATTCCTTCTTCCGGGGAATCTTGTGAGAAGGAAAGGGCCCGCCTTATTCACAAGATTCACCCATTTTTTCCTGTAGTTTGTTAACTATTCTTTTCATTCATGCCTTGATTAAACTCTGTTTACTAAAGTTATTTATGAAGTATTTGAATTTTGTTGTTTATTGTTGAAGCTCTGTTCCCATTACTTGTTGTATTGATTTCATACAATTCATTCTTAAGAAGTTGTGGATTATTTTAATTAGCAATCTTGTTTATGGAATGATTTTGTGAAAGCTTGGTAATCAGAAACAGGTGCTAAAGATTCCTACTTGGGGAATAGGGTCCTGTTCTCTGTTATATCATAATTGGTCTTCCTTTTTGTAGATTGATTCCCTTTCCTAGATCATTGTCTTTTTAATGTAATACAGGGTTCTTTTAATGATTATTTGCAATAGAAATATTGTCTTTGCTATAACTCAAGTAGACTTTAGTTTGTTGAAGCAAGGTGTGATTAGTGTAATTTTTACTACAACATTTCATTGCTTTTGAGATTAAGCATATACAGTGTCTGATTGCCTTTGAAATAAAGAGACGTCCCTGGGTTGACAATTTATGTAGCACTTGAATTGTTTAAATTGATAAACAATTAAAGTGACCAACAGTCTTGTATATATTACATTTTTCTTTTAGAAAATATATTGTCTTCAATTAGGTTGAAGTAACCACCAATGAGATTTATTTCAAATTAGAAAAATATTTAAAGACCCGGAGGTTATTCATGAAAACCTACCTCATGATGGCCATAGTCTATTGCAATTTATTTAACAACCTACCCCCCAAGAGTAACCTAACCCCTAAAGTATAACTGGTGGAATATTGGTACCCTATTTTTTGGATACACAAGGCTTTGTTTCATTTATTCCTTGTCCAATATTGGTTTGTCAAAGAATTTAGGTACACACTAAATGGAAATGTACCAGAGATCATACCTTCAAAAACACAGGAGTTCCTAAAAGGGAAATGAGTGCATGTAGAAAAGTAAAGCCACAAATATATTTGGATTTATAGTTATGAGAATAAACCATTGTTACTTCCCATATTTGTTTCTAATAAGTATTTTGATGTGTGTATATATATATATATATATATATATATATATATAGTATTGTTCTTGGTCAATTCCAGTTGATAGGGAAAATAAGAAACAATTCACTTCATTATGATTTACAGTTGGAGAGATTATGATGAATAATTTTGTACATCTTGTAGAATTGTCTAAAACATTAAACCATTTTAACTTGAATGAGGTTAGATGTACCTAAAGATTTGATCTCGAGGGTATGTTTTTCAAACATTTGGCATCAATGTGATATGGTAATTGTTTCACCAAAATTATAGAAGGAAGTGGAGAAAATGAAGTAGGAAAATCAAAGGAAAAGGAAATAATAGAACATAGTGATGATTCAGTGATTGAAGTGAGCATAAATTGAGAATTAAAAACAAGAAAACAATGAAGAAACCTACAAATGAACAACCCTCCTTAGTCCCACAGACTTGCTAGAGTTCCTCTTGGCCCTGGGAAGAAAAGAAAAAAATACAAAATTTGGTGAGAGTAATGAATGATGATAAGGTGGAGATGATGAAGAAGAAATACCCCCTCATTCTAGCTTGGAGAAATCACATATTTTTACTTTATCAAAGAGTAAATGTTTTAGTAAAAGGAGGTCACAAAAAGTAAAAGGACCCACTAACATGGAAGTGGATAATGCTATAGTTCCATACGTGTTACACTATGTTTAGCTAAGAGATATAAGGTACTAGAAGAGTTAGTTGTTAAAAACCCAACCATTTTTTAAGAATAATCATTAACAATGCACAATACTTGTTATGAAAAGGATAGTAAGAAATTATAGATTGAAAAATTGTACATTAAGAATAATAAGGTTACTAAGAAGTGGAAGTCATAGTTCATGTCGCAAAAGTCAGACCTATTGGACTTATAAAATGACAAAGGACTAAAGGGGATGGATTGTTCGCTCTATTACTGATAAAGAAAAAAAAAACATGAGATCGAAGAGAAATATTAGTGTACTTGAAAAATTTCTCAACCCCATACCTCTATTTATTTCTCCTCTGGTTATTCAATCTCTAAAAACCACATTATTATCTACAACCAACATACCCCTTAAAGTTAAGAAGGTAGTGAAGAAAGAACCAACAAGGGCTTCCAACATGGGAGCATATCAAACAAATCAAGGTTGGATGGTATGCAATTATAAAGATGCTACATAATGATATTTTTGAATGTGTATATGATAATTAACATAAAAGTAATAATTTCTTCATAAACATTTTTGAGGACATAGAAGGACCAAGAATGATTAGAGACTCGATTCTAATTTCAAACGAGATATTCCAAGAAGAGTTAAATTTTATTAAAGCATCATGGGGTAAAAAAATTGACAACTTGAGATATTTTCTAGAGGATGAGATCAAGGTGGTTTGTCACATTCATGAATGGAAATGAAGACATACAATCAATTATTTAAAAAACTATGGTTAGACTCAAAGGAAATAGAAGAATAAATATTTTCATTAAGAATGGAGAAAGATAACCATTGAATGAATGAAGGAGTGCATCGAAGAATGGCTTAGGAAATATTTAAAAAAAAATTGTTAATCCTAAATAATTGCCTCAAATTATGCTCAAATTATGGATCAGGTGCTCAAAATTATGCTAAAAAATGAAAGTTTTCGGAATGGTGTGGAACCTGAATGATTGCATAGATATTGTCGTTCTGAATTCGGCACAACTAGTTTTTGCGAAAAATCGACACCGTGTTCTCCCAGAAACGCGTTTTGTCCACTTTTACAAACATACAAATTTTTAAAAAATTAGAGTTGAGAGGGAAAAAATTTGGGCCAGTGGCAGG
This sequence comes from Pinus albicaulis, assembly GCA_034641835.2. Taxonomy (NCBI): domain Eukaryota; kingdom Viridiplantae; phylum Streptophyta; class Pinopsida; order Pinales; family Pinaceae; genus Pinus; species Pinus albicaulis. The sequence continues at coordinate 1,641,147,389 of CM076581.1, read as the reverse complement.
TTGCCACATGGCCTCTTCTTGTTGGTCAAAAATTGTTATTTTTTAATCGTGTCAGGCTTCGCCACTTTTCGAAGTTTCATTGGTTGCTGGTTGGCGTGGTTTGGTTGGTTGAAATGATAGCCAACCATATGTTTCCACGTGGCCCAACCAGAGTCTGCCGCGTGATCTGATTTGAGATATATGATTACTGTGTGAAAAAATTGTGAAAAGGACTCATTGCATATGTTAACAAGATTATGACATCAATATATTTCAGTTTATCGAAATAGGAGCATTCTACTATGCAAAATATACAATATTTATTTTATGAAAACACAACATTTAACCTATGAAAAACTCAACAATTAGTCTATGCGGTAATGAAAAATTAAACTAGAAAACAACAGAAAATTAAGATACGAAACCTTTCTTGTGCAGGGGCCCACTACAACAGAATGACATGAGGAATTATTTGTGACTAATTACGCATCAATGGTCTCAAACACGCCTTCTCCATGCATTAATATAAACATAGTTTCGCTGTGTAGCAGTATTACAAAAATTAAACTTATCTCTGATTCAAAACAACCTGGTATCTATAACAAGTTAAATTCAACTATTTGAGATGATCTCGCCTAAAAATCTTAACGAAAATTAGAAGTAGAATTCTAAACAGGAATGCGGTCTTCATGGCTTTCATGATTTTCTACGTGGAGAGTAAATCGTGAAGCTTCCAACTTGTTGTCCACTGCTCTCGGCCCTCTGTTTGACTAATCCTTCGACAACCATTTTAGGCATTATCTCTCTCGATTTTGGACAGGTGAGTAGGAAAAAATCCATGTATGGATCATTTCAAAACTACCCATGTGCTTTGCTCCTCTCCTTCATCTTTGGAACCTATCAAAAAATGTCGGTAGCTGTAGAAATGAATATTAGCTTCAGAATTGCAAGAATTATGTAGCTAAATACAAAATTCATTCAAATAATAAGAGACATTAGAATATAAAAGAGAGATCATTTAAATACCTACTTAGACTGAAAATGTATCAATTAACACTGATTGAGTTTGTGAATTATGTCAAAAATCAAGAAAAAGTGGTGATATAGATATCAAAAATAGAGACAGTCTTGAGGCTCAACATACCCCCATTAAGAGACCATTTCATGTCCTCATGCGATTTCAAAATTGTGATTCTTCACCTCATTCTTGCATATGTTTTGACACTTTTGCTAGGACATCCAATTTCAACTTCTTTCCCCTCTTTGAAGTCACTGCATCTTTTGGTTTCTCCATCATAAGTTTGTACATCAAATTTATGATCTGTCTATTCAGGTATCTGTTCCTCTTTTTCAATTTCTTGTTCTTTTTGAACCACAACCCCAGAAGTAGAAGAGTATTTTCATTTATGGTTTTTTCAATTTGGTTCCGAATCTTCAGAGCTTCATTTTCCTACTTTATATGTCTATTTAGTTTCTCTAGCTCAAAAATTTCTTTCTTTAAAGTATTCACTAGAGGTTCTTGTGGACTATAAGGTTGTTTATCATGAATTGATGTCTTTTATACATTTCTTCTTTCCAAAGATTCAATGTAATCATAGATCTCTTGTTGAACAAGGTAAATATCTGGAGTTCTTCTACTTGGATTCTGTATGGGAGAAGAAATGATTAGTGACGGTACCTCAATATTTTATTCTAGATCAATTGGTTTTGCAACTTTAGGGAGTGGTTTTTTGGCTACTTTTCAAAGTCTTGAGCTTCTTCTTACTGGCTGTGGAATGTTCTGAGTTTTTATTTTTCTGTGTTTATGACTTTTCCTTTTTCTTTCATGCTGACTCCTTTCTTTTTATTGATTTGTTCTTTAGCCTTTCCAAACGATTTTGCAATAGGAATTTCATATTCTGATTGTGTTTGAGGTGGATGTTCATCTTCAACAAGGTTTTCAGTTTTCTCTTTCTGCCTCTTTTTCCTTTTTTATCACTAGGCTGCTTTTCTTCTTTTTCCTGAAAATGATTTTTGGTTAGGAAATACTCCCATGTATCTCCTATGCTCTTTAAATGAAATTCAATGAGGAATTTTAGTAATGCATGATGATGCATTGTGTTCTCTATAAACTGAACCCTCTTTTGAACCATCCCTGCCATCTTCCTTATACTATTCAGAAAAAAATATGGAAGGTTTGTCTCTTCATTTTCTAGAAAATTCATCAGTAACCTAGCATGATAGAAGAACATGCAGCAAAATATTCCTTCTCATGTAATAAATTTCTGAATTATCAAAATCATGTTCCTCCATTTATTCTTAAGATTCGTGTTGGGAATTTCTTTCTTAAAAATACTTGTGTCGATACCTGGGTTTTTTAAGAAGAATTTCCATTATTCTCCATTGATTCCTCTATTTTTGAACCATCTTTCACCTGTCTTTGGAAGTTTGGTTGCCTCTGTTGGGCCCAGATTAAGGTATGGTTATCACCTTGTAAATACCTCAAATTATATTGTAATTTCAAGAAAATCCCTCTTCACATTAACAATAAGGAATAAAAAATCATGAAAATGGGAACAATCAGACTAATGATAAAAAGGACGGCTTATAATAAGAAATTGACTCTTTTTGTCTTTACCTGTAGGAAATTAGGAATGCCTGAACCAATAGCGAATGGAAGACAATCTACGGACGCAAGCACAAGAAGTCCTAAAGCAGTCCCAATGGCCGATAGAAGGCGAACAAGAAGATTTGAGTCCAAGAACTCAAGCGATAGCCACGTGTAGCGGGATATCATTTGAGATACATTCTAGAAACTCTCGAAGATCACCTTTAAAAGGGCAAAAAATAGAATAGGAGATTAATCCTGTAATAGATAAATCCAAAACAATTTGTCTAATTATATTTTGTAGCATTCCTGGATATAACAGAGAGTTTTGAATAACCATCTTTTGAAGTTTTCTCAGTGCTGAGCCTTCTGTAGCTTTGGGCCCAACCTCCAGGAGCTCCACGCACGTTTTCATGTTCTGAATAGTTACAGAATCGATACATGTGAACTTGGTGTAGTTGTAACACATACTTCCATTTAATATAATTAAATCTCTCTTTCTTTAAAGAATCATAGGAAATTTCGTTCTTAGAGTAAGAAAAGTGCAATCCCGTTTATGATAATGTTTTTTTAATTCTGGTTCTTCTGCTGTCATGAAAATTGACTTTTAGGCCGTAGGAAGACTAATTTCAGCGTTCTTCGTCTCCATGCATTGCGTTCTACTTCTAGCATAGTAAAGAAATTAACCAATTGATCAGTGTTGCTTAATTAAGTATTATAGATAATTCCATTGCAAAATTACTTAATTATAGTTGTAAGAGCTATTTGACCCATTTCGGTTATATTACTATTCATTACTGTCGGCTTAGTTCTACTGCTGTTTCATTATTGCACAGCTAGTCATATTTTTCAGTTATACTGTTGTTTCATTAGTGAACAAATATTCATATTGTTTAGTTATATTGTTGTTTCATTAGTGCACAACTATTCATATTGCTCAGTTATACTGTTGTTTCATTATTGCACAGCTAGTCATAATTCTAGTTATACTGCTAGCCATATAGCTGCTTCATTACTGCTTATATCACTAGGTCATTGATTCAATTCAATTCCATTTATGAAATAACTTAGTTAGACTACTATTCTGCTTAATTTCATTACTGTCATTTCAATTCTTGCTTGATTTATTTATACCATTTTTCAATTTAATTAAGCTGTTGTTTTGTTCCAGTAGAGAAACACCAAATCCCATTACTCAGCTTTAGGCTAAAGATCCATCTAACACATCTTATCTAAGATCAATAAGCTCCAGGAGTTAGTAATTCCTTCTTTACATTGACAAAGAGCATCCGTAGACCAGTTAAATCACATATACTATGCTGACACTCTTGAAATAAAAATACTTACCCTAGGTTGATAATTAAATGAAGGAACACTAGAGTTGTCACAAAAATTCACCTCTATCCGACCTAATATTTTGGCGCCGTTGCCGGGGAGAGTGTTGAGAGTCATCTCCTTTAATTGATTCTTTTTCCATTGCTGTGAGGAATTGGGTATTGAAAACGAAAGGTAAGAACCTACGTGATGGTAAGAAACATGCTTGCCCTTTAGCCCACCCGCCAGCAAATTGTACAAGAACCGTAGGATAGGTGCTCTTGTTTTATGCCTAAGAAAAAGAAGATAGAAGCAACCCAAAATCAGTCACAACCACAACCCAAAGGACCAATGATTCTTGGAAGGACAGCATACATAGACGAAATCATTAAGAAAGTTGAATCTCAGGCATCTATAGGACCGTGAACTACTTCCATCCAAAATCCTAACATACTCTCTCAGGCGGCAGCCTCACCATCTGTAGCCTACACCGAGATTCACAGCAAGACAGAGGGGTCTGAGCGAAGCCTGCATATTTCTATTCATCAAAACATTTACCTTTCAAAAGAGGGAGGATCTTGCAACTTGCAAGAAGGCAGGGGAGAAACTAGTGGAGAAATTCACATAGACATACCTAAGTCCCCTGAAGAAGTAATCGAAACAAAACTTCTTAGAATCCCAGATCAGGTAAGTGCTGTAAAACTCCCACTGCATTCACCTTCCAAGCCTATTAAAATCTCCCCTCTATATTAAGAAATTCCTGAAGATTTCTGGCACCTCTTTGATCAAATGGCAAATAATCAAAATCAAAATCAGAGGCAGACATCAACATTGGAGTACCTTATTGTTGATCATGCTTCCAATGCCCCTATGAAAGCCATTCCCTTGCATAACATCCCCACCTTTCATGGATTAACCATAGAATATCATGATGCATTCTTATTTGAATTTGATGTCTTATGCAGAGGATATGATTACACCACCGATCCCCAGAAACTAAAATTATTTCCCTCCACCTTGAAAGGGACGGCTCTCCGCTGGTTCATGGGGTTAGGAGGGGGAAATATAAACAACTGGGACCAAATTAAGAATACTTTTCTTAACAATTACCAAGACTATTGTCGAACCCGAGACCTAAAAGACGAAATTTTTAACATGACTGCAAAAGACATTGAAACATTAGAGGAATACGTAGAAATATTTCAATACAATTTACAAAGATGCCCATATACTACGTTGTCCAAGGATATTTTGAAAACCACAATGCTTAAAGGGATGAAGGAGGAATGGGTTGAATTACTTAACATAATGGGAAAAGTAGATATTTATCAAGAAGAATATGACGAGATTATCTTCTTATGTATTAGATGATCTTGGGGTAGCTCACGCAACAGACCTATTGGGCGTGATCTTAAGCAGACTAGTGGCAATGTAACTAGGGCAGAATTTGGAAATATTTTAGAAAATTTCAAAACCGACATCTTGGGCACTTTGACTATGCAACTTGATGTTTTTCAAGCCAAACAAAAACAAGCAATAGCCGAAAAAAATCTGGCCATCTTCTGCCCAAAATGTCAGAAGAAGCATAGCCAGAGGGAGTGTCCTTTAGACATGGTCTAGACATGTAATATTTTCACTAAGGATCATGCTACGGACAAGTTTCCTTCACTCCCCAGGATGAAACCCATCTACAAAGAAGCAACAAAAGAAACAGAACCAATCTATTTAATGAATCAACATCGTCAATGGTAGGCACGACCTGGCATACCGCAAGACCTGCCTCAATACTTTTCATTGCCCCAGTACAACCGACAAAAACCTGCAGCAACTTGGTAGAATCAAAACCCCTTCCCAACTTGGTCAAACCAAACCTTTCCTATCCCACCCTGGCCTACGCAAAATCCATCAGGAAGTAATTGGCAAAACTTCCCTAGTTCTCCCCCTTATTGGCAGAATATCCCTTATCAAAACCAATGGCCAAACCCTCCTACTCAAAAAACAATTGGAACTGGAAACGACTTACGGGGATGGGAAATTTACCGACAGGAGCAGGAACCCAACAATTACCAGCTCCCTACCCTATTCAGCATAACCAGCAGCCTACCACACGACCTCAATTACCAGCCCAACCCAATCCCAATCCCAATAATAGACCAGTTCAATTAATTCATCATAGAGGATCAAAAACCCAACAACGAACAAAAACAGTGTAACGAATTGAGGTTAATATCTGGATCTACCATATTGCCCGTAGAGGTCACAACTCCACCTCAATCCCAAATTGAAACATCCATAGGGCCTAGCTCAACGAAGATAAAAAAAACAGGTAAAGATGAGGAAACAATTGAACAACAAAGACCTGAAGATCTTAAAATAGCTCCACCACCATTTCTTGAGAGATTAAACCTACCCAGACCTATAACCAACTCATAATTTGACATCTTGGGGGAATTAAGAAACCTTTGTGTTAAAATTCCTCTTCTCTAGCCCATCCAGGAAATTCCCATCTATGCAAAAACAATCAAGGAGTTATGTGGAAAAAGGAAAGTTAGGAAAAAAATGGCTGCACCTAACATTCATGTAGTAGGAACTCTATCTGACTTACTGTTAGGTAGAGAACCACCTTTAAAATATGAAGACTTAGGAAACCCCATTGTAACCGTACAAATTTCTGCACATTCATTTCGAAACATATTGGTTGACCTTAGGGCAGCCATTAACATCCTAACTATAGGAGCTTGTGAAAAACTAGGCATATCTGTCCTAGAACCTACAACCACACTCCTGGAATTAGCTGACAGATCTGTTATTAGACCAAAAGGTATAGTGCAAGACATTATGGTCTCAGTGGACTCATGGGAATACCTTGTTGATTTTTTAGTTATTAATCCAAAAAATAGGATGGAAGGGCACCCATTGATTCTTGGGCAGCCTTGGTTGGCCACGACAAATGCTTACATAAGTTGTCGAATAGGCAGCATGACTATTACTAGAGGCAATTCTATAAAAAATATTGTTATTTATCCACCTGCCAAACCAAGTCTGCCCATGATAAAAATTCACAAACACCTAGATACATATTGGGAGAAAAATATCTGTCCACCTCTCACACTAGTAAAGGCTCTCGAATTTAAAGATCAAATTGAAGATGATTTGATTAGTAACATTATGAATCAGCCTCCCAAACCTGAAAATTTCAAATACCAAATGATGAAAACAATCCTCGAGCATGAAGGGCAAGAAAATACTCTAACAGACTTTGAGACCCAATATAATCCCACAACCACTGTTTGTAATAGTATACCTATTGAGATCGAACCAGGAAATATTTTGAATATTAACAGTAGCCTGGATGACAACCAAAGGTAGAAACTTGTAAAAATCCTTAAGAAGCACCAGGGTGCATTTGTGTGGGATTACCAAGACATGAAGGGCTTGGACCCATAGTTGTGCACACATAATATCTATACTAATAGAGAGACACAACCTGTTAGACAACCGCAATGAAGACTGAATCCCCATTTAAAATAAATTGTAAAAGAAAAACTCCAAGAGCTCCTAGATGTAAATTTTATTTATCCTATCTCAGACAAAAAATGGGTCTCCCCTTTGGTGGTCTTCCCTAAAACGAATGGGAAGTGGAGGATCTACGTAGATTATAGATAATTAAATAACGCAACTCAGAAAGATCATTTCCCCCTTCCCTTTATTGACCAAGTCCTTGACACATTAGCTGGAAAACGTTTTTTTTCTTTTCTTGACGAATTCAGTGGATACAGTCAAATACAAATAGCCCCTGAAGATCAAGATAAGACAACCTTTACCTACCCATAGGGAACTTTCGCTTACAGAGTGTTACTGTTTGGATTATGTAATGCTCTAGCAACATTTCAAAGAGCCATAATTAGCATTTTTTCTGATTTAATAAATGAAGGACTTGAAATTTATATGGATGATTTTACACCATATGGGGAAGATTTTGATCAAGCACTAGAAACATTAGACAAGGTATTAGAATGATGTATTGCTACTAGATTGTATCTAAGCAATGAAAAATGCCACATGATGATGACTGAGGGGGTAATCCTAGGCCATTACATTTCTGCAGCAGGAATACAGGTAGACCCGACTAAAATAGAGGTAATCCTTCTGTTGGCCACACCCTGTACATAAACAGAGGTATGAATTTTCCTAGGATATGCAAGATATTATCGCATATTTATAAAAAAAATCTCACGGATAGCTACACCTTTGTATGATTTAACTAGAAATGTTGAATTTCAGTGGATTGAAAAATGTGACACTGCTTTTACAGAATTAAAGAAGCTGGTGTCCAAAGCACCAACCTTGTGAGGTCCTGACTGGAAACTACCCTTTCATATCTCTTCTGATGCATCTGATACAGAAATAGGAGAAGTCCTAGGCCAAGAAGAAGACTGAAAACCATATGCTATTTATTATATTAGCAAAAATATTACTCCCGCCGAACTAAACTACACAGTAACCGAGAAAGAGTTCCTGGCTGTAATTTATTCTATCAATAAATTCAGGCACTAAATAACGAGATATCAATTATTCCTATACACTGACCACTCTGCTATCAGATATTTAGCAAATAAACTGATCACGAATGGAAGAATAACTTGCTGGCTACTATTATTACAGGAATTTGATATAACAATCAGAGACCATCCAGGGAAGGAAAACATAGTCGCATACTTTCTGTTGAGAGTCCCCAAAACATATGACACATTAAAAGTCGATGATCAATTTCCTAACGAACACCTGTTTTCTATAACAGTTAAAACCCCATGGTACGCAGATGTCGCAAATTATCTGGCAATTGGGAACCTACCCAAACATTTAACGGAAAAAGAACGGAAGTTAATTGTACAACGCAGTTCACGATTCTCTTGGATTGAAGGATACCTATTTCATACTGGGGCTGATATGAATATACACCGATGCATAAGGGAAGATGAAATCCATGACATCCTACGCACCTGTCATGTAGAACCCTACAGTGATCACTTCGTAGACTGCCAGACGGGGCATAAAGTGCTACAATTAGGCTATTTTTGGTCTACGATTTTTAAAGATGCAAAGAAGTATGTTCAGGCCTGCGATAGTTGCCAAAGGATGGGCCATCCAGGCCAAGCCGATGAAATGCCGTTGTAACCACAATTGGTGGTGGAACCATTTGAACGATGGGCGTTGGACTTCGTTGGGCCATTTAATCTGCCATCAAACTAGAAAGCCCACATATTAGTTTCCACGGATTATGTTACCAAATGGGTGGAAGCGGTAGCTTTGCTAAGAGCCATAGAAGAATAAGAAATTAATTTTCTCTTTGAACTATTTGTACGATACGGCCTACCAAGGGAAGTGATAACCGACGAGGGGGGGGGGGGGCACAATTCATAAGCAATAAGATCATATCTACCTTAATAAATCGCCATGTCATTCATAGAGTTACGTCTCCTTACCACCCACAGGCAAACGGACAAGTCAAAAGCACTAACAAAGTCTTGGAGGCAATCCTTACCAAGACAGTAGCAGCACACTGTCGGGACTGGGCCACTAGACTACCAGAAGCCTTATGGGCTTATCAAACAACCTAGATATAAACCACATGATATTCACCATATCAGCTAGTATTTGGGAGAGAACCCATATTCCCTATTGAGTTCGAAATTAAAACACTGAGAACAACCCAGGAAGTAGGGTTGGACTTAACAGATGCTCAAACTAAAAGACTTCAACAAATAAATGAACTGGATGAAATCCGACTGCTTGCCTTGCAACGCACAATGATCATTCAACAACAACGAGCCAAGTGGCATGAAAACCTAATAAAAAAGAAAGTATTTCAAAAAGGAGATTGGGTACTCCTATATGATTTCAGATTCCAAGACTTTCCAGGAAAACTGCAAACAAGATGGCTTGGTCCATATGAGATTCAGGAAGTGCATAGAAATGGTACCCTCACTTTGACCACAATAGACGAATCCGGCTCAACATTTCAAGTTAACGGACATAGAGTACGCATCTATCACAAACCTCTCACAAAGCAATCTTTTTGTCAACAAGCACGTGAAGATCCCACCATCCAAGTTGTTGTGCAAGGGGGTGACAACCCCACAAACTCAAGTACATGAGAGGTTTGACACCATCACTTGTAAATTATGTATATAATTGTGTATTTGTCCCATTTGAAATCCATTTTTCATTATAAGATTGTGTTTTTTTTTTCAGTTTCTCACTTTGCTATTCAGTTTATGAACAACTGTTGTTCAATTTTTGAACAGCAACAGTTCAATTGAATTGAACAGCTTTTTGTTGAGTTTTTATGTTTTGTTGTTCAGTTTATGAACAACTGTTGTTCAATTTTTGAACAACAGTAGTTCAATCGAATTGAACAATGTTTTGTTGACTTTTTTAATTTTTTTGTTCAGTTTATGAACAACTTTTGTTTAATTTTTGAACAGCAGCAGTTCAATCGAATTGAAAATTTTTTTGTCGAGTTTTTAAGTTTTTCTATTCAATTCCAAAACAATTTTTGTTCAATTTCTGAACGACAGCAGTTCAACTGAATTGAACAACCTTTTGCCGTAGTTTTAAGTTTTGTTGTTCAATTCCAGAACGACTGTTGTTCAATTTTTGAACCGAATTGAACAGCTTTTTGACCATTTTTTTAATTTTTGCTGTTCAAATCTAGAATAGATGCTGTTCAATTCCTAAAACGCGGTGGTTCAACAGAATTGAACAACTTTTTGCCACATTTTTAAATTTTGCTGTTCAATTTCGGAATAACTACTGTTCAATTTCTGAACGACAGTGGTTCAATCAAATTTTAAATAGTTTCTTTTGCCACGCTGTTTATGTTGTTCCATTTGGAAATAGCTATTGTTCCATATTTGAACAAGCTGACTGTTCCTTCAGCAAAAATACCCATTTTTTTGAGCATTTTTGGGCATTTCTTGAGCATTTTTTAGCATTTTTTGAAAACCTTTGAACATTTTTAAGAATTTTTGCCAAGCAATATTTAAACAACTACTTCTCAATGTCTTAAATAGCTATTATTTTTATTGAATAACCTTGAGCAGGGAATGACACTTGAAAGAGAGAAGGAAAATGGTAGAATTCCAAATATGATGTCTTATGATACTACAATTATTAAACAGGAAGTTGATATTATACACACATCAACATAAAGGCTAAAAATACCCATAGTTCGAATATGATATCAAACGATTCAGGACCTTATAATGATATGTATTTTTGCACTATTCGAGTAATATGACCCTACAACATGAAGAAATGGAACAAGGGATATTAATGGTATTAGTTTTTCTACTTCTTTCACCATCCCTCACTCTTAAGGAGTCAATGAGCCTCCCTTAGCAATCATTGTGTGACATGCAAATCTCAAAAGAGGATAGGGGGTCTCATCATGAGCCAGCCTACCATGATCATAGGGATTGAATAGGTGACATGCCCATTATGGCCACCACACCAGGGTAATGACCTTCTCATATATTAGAAGGACAAGAGGTCTCATCACGATCCAGCATGATCACTCTGTTACAATTCTAGTGAATGAAATTGTAATTATCTGGCTACCAAACCAACACAGTGACCTCTGAATGGATCAAATTGTTAAAATACAAAAGAAAATACTACATTTACATATCTTAAGAGAGGATAGGGGGTCTCATCACGAGCCAACCTACCATGTTCATAAGAGTCTAAGAAATTGACATTCCCATTATGGCAACCACACCAGGGTAATGACCTTCTTACTAACTTAAAGGATAGGAGGTCTCATCACAAGCCGGCCTGATCATTTTGCTACAACTCTAGTGAATGGCACCATGATTACTTGGCCAACATACCAACATGGCGATCTCTCCATCAAGATGATAAAATAACTATTCTCACATAGGGATCATGGCTCATTTTTCGGGTTAAAACGTAACCCTGTCGAGGCTATGAATGCCTGCTCACAGCAGTGGCTCTGCTTGTGCTATGAAAGAATGTTTCTTTAATAACAAAATAATGTTACATACACCTTGTTTTCCATTTTATTTTACTACAAACCTATTACTCGAATTAGTGACAATCATGACTTACCATAAGAATAAATAACAAAGATTTGATTACATATTTCAAACTTGGGAATGACAACGCCAACGAATAATTGATTAAATCTTGCTTCCGTCACAACTTTCTAATCATATAAAGACATCATATCGTAATAATGACAATACTGTTTTCTCTCACGTCTTGGCCTTCTCCGCACAATATTCAATCATGAAAATTTTTAAATTTGATTGTTTGCTGCACATGAAGTAATTACTTAACTTTCGATCCTCCACACGCAAAATTACCAAAATCTGACATCCCCATGCTCGCATTCATCACTGATCAAATCTCTCCAGTACTTGAGGGTGTGGGCACCATTTTCTCAAGGGGGAGGGGTGTGATTGGCTTTGATTGGCTTTAATTTGGCAAGTAGGCGAAATCCCTGCACAAATCCCGTCAGACGCATCGGTAAATGATACAATTAAGGCATGGATACTCTTTATACAAAACCATAATCTTTTTTTTTGCTTACATATAGCACCCAAACAAAACAGCAAAGCCAGGAAGAAAGATTACCAAAGGAGAAGAGAATACCAGTCATGGGTGGAGATACTATTTGAAACGAGCCATTGAATTTTCCAATTTCAGAAGCAGCGAGTGCCATTCTCCAGCGAGTTGGATGGTTGACATATGTGCATAGATTACAAGGATACAACACAAAAATTGCAATCAAATTCCTGCAAAATCTACAGGACGGGAAAACCAGAGTAAACGGCTGAACCATACCTGTTACAGAAGAGATCATAGCAGCAGTTTCTGGAAAACCAGCACAAGGGGAGAGATGGACAAAAAAGCATCTACTCCTGCGGGAAGCAATAGTGCTATACCAGGACCCAGACGAACCACTAGAATGAAGCGCTAGAGGGATTTCCCTCACTTCCTTGCACCAGCCATGGCAAGAGTTGGCGGTATTCATCCAAAGATTCATAACATGCGAAGGACGTCGGGAAGTGGTAAAACCTCGATAGCTCAAACTCTTAGCTGCACTCAAACAAATAAATTAATTTTCCTACCTTTTTAAATTTCATATTGCATGATACCACTGTTTGACTAAGAAAACCTAAGAGGCCCCAAATAGTGGTTAGTCACCAAGGCTTAATAAAGTTAATCATTATAAATGAGCTCGAAAGGCAACATCTAGCATGGCACAATTTTTTCAACCCAGAAGTGCAGGAACCAGAAGTTAACCCCAAGGGTACAGAAACCGAGCCTCCTAGGATAAATCCTCCAGAAAGAAAAAGAAACCGAGCCTCAACATCAGAGTCGAACAGGAAAAAACGGGCCAGAACACCCCAGGGAAATTCAAACACCATATATGGAGCAGAACCATCCCAGGCACCCTTACAATAATTTGAGGAGGAAATGGCCCTAGTCCTAGGGAAAATAAGGACAAGCTTCAAATTAAGAAACTCATCAGAAGCAGGGAAGCAAGAAGAATTTGCTGACAAAACTGCCTCCCCTAGTAGCTCTAGTCACACTAATATCCTACTCGACCAAGAGGAACTACAAGAGAATGAAGCCCTGTCTCCCATTGATAATTATGAAGTATACGGTGAAGGAAAGACAAAAGAGAGATTAGAATCACAGGTTGATTTAGGTGACAATGTCCTCGTGGAACAAAGTGCACACATAGAGACAGTCCCCTTGTCACCAGGAGGCAACATCACTCCTCCCTGTCAAGACCCTCATATTGAGGTCATTCTGAAGAAGTAATTAGAAACACCATTCTAGACCTTATCCCTGAGAAAGAGAATTCTACTCCCCTGCCACCTATTGAAGTAAAAACAGGTGAAGGTTCAGACATGAGAAAAACTGAGAAATTAAGAAAGACCTGCAAGAAATTGAAGAAGCTGGTGAAACACCTGAAGAAGCAGCTAAAAATAGAAAGAAGGGATAGGAAGCCAAAAGAGGAAATATCCATTGTAGGGACCCAAACATAACCAACAAATACTATGGAAACTGGAACACAAACCAATTTGACAACCACCACCAAAGTTGGAGTGCAAATAGAAGCAACAAACAACATCGAGACATCCACCCAAACTGAGTAGAAAGTTTTGGAGGAAAAAGGGATCCAAACAGAGGGAGTCCCTACCTATGCACATTTAGTAGAGATTGCTGCTAAACAAAGATTACAAAATGAGCTAGTGCAACTACGTCATGAACTGACACAGTAGAGGAAGGAGGTAGTGCCATTACGGGAATACCAGGCACTACAAAAGAAGTTCACTGACCTCTCTCTTATAGAAGATGAGACATTTTCCCAGCTTAGAGGAGAGAAGACAAAGGTTAAAGTAGTACAAAGGTAGGTAGAGCAAGCCAAAGAGCAGATATCTACAATTTTCTCTCTATATGATGATGCTTTATCATGTAGGTCACCGGAAACTAACTACGCCCTATTCCTAACAGAGCGGTACCTACTTCTGAAAGTTAAAGCTGTAAGAGCTAGAAAATTCACTTCCTTTAAGACTGTAGAGGAATTTGTCCAATGTTGTAATGACGAGGATGAATAGGTTCAACGTCTCTTATGTGAGCTCTACATGCATAGCTTCTTTTTAGAAAATGACACTGACAGCAACCCTAACCCCTTCATAGGAGATGCACAACTACAAGCTTTCCATTCATTTTCTAAAAGCCAGATTAGGTGGGCCAAAGCTTATGACATATTTTAGAAAAGAGAACATAATCTAGAACTATGGGTCAGGGGAGAGTTATGAAACCCATGCAGCTGATCATCCGACATCAAAATTTCATGAGAAGGTCGAGTGTGAAGTCTAGATCGGGACCTCTCCATAAATATGTCATCGAAAATGCACGAGATTACTTCAAAGACATCCATGAAGGAGCTGTAGAAGCAGCTAAACAATGGTGGATTGCCTCCACAAATAATGCGAAGAATAGGGAGCCATTAAATTACAGGAACTTCAAGGCTGCTGCCTCCATATTCTGTTTATACAGTAGCTTAGTCAACAACATGGGGCCTGCCTGGCTGTGTTGCAGATACCGGAATCCCCTCCTCTGGTTTCCTCCTGAGGAGTATAATCACGATTACGAGTTTCCAGAAGGAGTTACAGGCGCTGCCTTTGCACTCATAAAAAGAAAACAAGGCTTCAGAGCACATAATGAGAAGGCCTACCCCACCTATTCTTTAACACAGTTACATATTAATCATTTGTTTGCATGAGGACATGCAACAAGGTAAGCAGGGGAGTATGTTGGGCCCAAATTAAGGTATGGTTCTCACCCTATAAATACTTCAAATTATATTTTAATTTCAAGAAAATCGCTCTTCACATTAACAATAAGGAATAAAAAATCATGAAAATGGGAATAATCAGACTAATGATAAAAAGGAGGGTTTATAATAAGAAATTGAATCTTTTTGTCTTTACCTGTAGGAAATTAGGAATGCCTAAACCAATAGCCAATGGAAGCCAATCGACGGATGCAAGCACAAGAAGTCCTAAAGTAGTCCCAACAGCCGATAGAAGGCGAACAAGCAGATTTGAGTCCAAGAACTCAAACGATAGCCACGCGTAGTGGGCTGTCGTTTGAGATACATTATCGAAACTCCCAAAGATCGCCTTTAAAAGGGCAAAGAACAGAATAGGAGAGTATTCCTGTAATAGATAAATCCAGAACAATCTGTCTAATTCTATTTTTTAGCATTCCTGGATGTAACAAAGAGTTTTGAATAACCATCTTTTGAAGTTTTCTCAGTGATGAGGCTTTTGTAGGTTTGGGCCCAACCTCCGGGAGCTCCACGCACGTTTTCATGTTCTGAATAGTTACAGAATCGATAGCTATGAAATTGGTGCAATTGTAACACATACTTCCATTTAATATAATTACAACTCTCTTTCTTTAAAGAATCCTTGGAAATTGCGTTCTTAGAGTAAGAAAAGTGCAATCCCATTTATGATAATGTTTTGTTAATTCTGGTTCTTCTGCTGTCACGAAAATTGACTTCTAGGCCATAGGAAGACTAATTTCAATGTTCTTCGTCTCCATGCATTGCATTCTCCTTCTAGCATAGTAAATAAATTAACCAATTGATCAGTGTCGCTTAATTAAGTCTTACAGAGAATTCCATTGCAAAATTACTTAATTATAGTTGTATGAGTTATTTGACCCGTTTCGGTTATATTTCTGTTCATTACTATCGGCTTAGTTCTACTGTTGTTTCATTATTTCATAGCTAGTCATATTGTTTGGTTATACTGTTGTTTCATTAGTGCACATCTATTCATATTTTTCAGTTATACTGATGTTTCATTAGTGCATAGCTATTCATATTGCTTAGTTATACTACTATTTCATTATTGCACAAGTAGTCATAATTCTAGTTATACTACTAGCCATATAGCTACTTCATTACTGCTTAGATCAATAGGTCATTGATTCAATTCAATTCCATTTCTAAAACAACTTAGTTAGACTATTGTTCTGCTTAATTTCATTACTGTCATTTCAATTCTTTCTTGATTTATTTAGACTGTTGTTCAGTTCAATTAAACTGTTGTTTTGTTCCAGTATAGAAACACCAAATCCCATTACTCATCTTTAGGCTAAAGATCCATCTACGACACCTTCTATCAGATCAATAAGCTCCAGGAGTTAGTAATTCCTTCTTTACATTGACAAAGAGCATCCGTAGACCAGTTAACTCTCATATACTGTGCTGACACTCTTGAAAAAAAAAAAATACCCGGGGTTGATAATTAAATGAAGGAACACTAGAGTTGTCACAAAAAGTCACCTCTATCCGACCCAACAACCTCTTCCACCAAGGATTCGATAACTACAAATTTGATGTCACCAATTTTGACCTCTACTCCATCGAAGGTTCTTGCAAAAGATTTCGTGACTTGCTTGTGAAACCCATCAAATTTATCTATGAATTTAAGCCATTGTGCCTTCTGTAGTATCTCCTTTAGCTACAGATATCCCTCCATGAATTTCTTACCTAGGGCTCTGTTCTCATGATCAAACCCGTATCTTTGCCGAGAGTCTTGCCTTCAAGACTGTCTCTTCCTGACTGGATGAATTGAGGGTTTTAATCTGAGCTTGAAAACATGGAAGAGCTATGTCATGAAACGGTGGAGATGTGTAGGTAACAAGTGAAGTGAATTAGCGAGGGTTTAGGAACATGAGCGAAATTTCGGTATAAGTGATGTTCGGCATGAGACATGACCATTGAATTATTAATGGATGAGATCAAATTTTAGTGTTGAGGAGATTATGATGTGGGTTTTGTGGCAAATCATGAGATTTAGATTTTGATTCGACACAATTAGTTTTAATGATGAAATTTTTGAGTTGGAAATATACGATCATCTAATTTATATATATCAATGTTTTGAACCTTATTATTTAAACAAATTTGTATGATACCTTGGATATAGCTAAACTTTATTTTTTCTTCTTTGTCTTGATTCCTCAGGTGTTCTTGAGTACATTCTTTAGTATGGTCTTCAATCTTGTCTTTAGCCACTTCTGTCAAATTTTTTTTTTCATCTGTGTTATAGAGATGTGTAAGAGCTGCATAATGTCATAATAGCTGCATAAATAAAACAATTCTGTAGCGAATCTTTGTTTTTCTAGAAAGAATGGGAAATGCAAAGAATTTGGGATTTTCAGAAGGGAGTAAAGAAAATATAAGATATTAGAAATAAAATTTGATTTTCACCTTTTATTTTAGATATGAAAAAAAAAGACTAAGTTGGGGAAGAAGAAGGATTCTTCTTCACCAACTTCATATCAGCATTGTCTTGAAATTTTTTGACAAATTTCTCCTTTGTGAGTGGTTTATGATAGACCCTTAGTCGATGTCCATTTACAAGAAGAGGGACATTTTCCTCATCAATAGTTCTTATCCTGACTACTGCATTATCAAAGACTCTTTTAATCTCATAAGGCCCAAGCCAATGAGTTTGAAATTTCCCTTGGAAGTCCTTGAACTTTGATTCAAATAAAAGTGCCAAATCTCCTGCTTGAAATTTTCTTTATTTTATGTATTTATCATGCCATTTGGATCTTTGTTGCTACACTAGGCTGGTCTGTTGAACTGCATCTTTCCTTATTTCATCAATCTCATTGAGTTTTTCCATCTATGCTTTTGAGCTTATGACAAGTCAAGTCCCAATTTGACTTCTCTTTTGAAGGTTCTGATTTGGAACTCTATGGGAAACAAGAATTGCTTCCCATAAACAAGTTTATAGGGAGTATGTCCTGTTGTATTCCTCCATGTCATCCGGTAAGCCCATAAAGCTTCAGGAAGTCTTTTTGCACAATCCTTTCTATGTAGATGTACAGTCTTTGTGAGGATTGCATGAATCACTTTATTAGTGGACTCCACTTGTCCATTTTCCTGTGGATGGTATGGAGTAGACTTTCTGTGCTTGATTTTAGATTCTTCCACAATCTTTGCACCATTATGTATGTAAACTGAGTTCCCTGATCTGTCACAATTTCCCTTGGGACACAAAAATGAGTAAAAATATCCTTAAAAAGAAATGAAACTACAACATTTTCATTAGCAAAAGAAAGTGGTTTAGCCTCTACCCATTTAGTGACATAATAAATGCATACAAGAATATACCTCTTTTGTCTTGATGGTGGATTGATTGGTCCAAGAAAATCCAGAGCCCATTTTTCAAAGGGTTCGATGAGTACCTGTGGTTGTAAGGGCATTTCATCTGTAGGAACAGGTTTCCCCATTCTCTGAAAATTGTCACACCTTTTAACATACTCCTTGGCATCCTTGAAAAGGGAAGGCCAATAATATCCTTACAGAAGGATTTTATAAGAAGTCATTTTATCATCAAAGTGTCCTCCACATGGCTCATCATGGTACGCCTTTAGTATTTCAGGTATTTCATCTTCTCTAACACATATTATAATGATGAGATATGGACTTGTCTTGTATAATTCATCATTTACCCATGAATATGATGCACTTGTTTGAATTATCCTTTTTTTTCTCTAGGAAACAAATATGATGGTAGTTTTCATGTGGCCAAGTAATTGGGAATGTCTGTCAACCATGGATATTTAGTAGATATTGCAAAAATATATTCATCAGGAAAATTATCCTCTACTAGTGTATCATTGTTATCATTTTGGATTCTAGATAAAAAGTCAGCAATTGTGTTTTGTTTTCTAGGTCGATCTAAAATGGTGATGTTAAATTCTTGTAAGACTAGTAACCATCTTGTGATTCTGCCATTAGTGATAGATTTATTCATTATATATCTAATTGCAGAATGATCTGTGTGAATTAAGGTTTCATAGCCAATGATGTAATGTCTAAATTTGTTAATAGCATGGACAACAACTAGAAACTCTTTTTTAGTAACAGTATAATTTAACTCAGCAGGAGTAAAATTCTTACTTGTATAGTAGATGGCATAAGGGGTCAGAAATTTTTGTCCTAGTACAGCTCCCAGAGCTGTATCTGAAGCATCAGTTGAGATGTGAAAAGGTAATTTCCAATTTTCTCCTCTTAAGTTGGGTGCTTGAGATATATTTTCTTTCAAAGTTTCAAATGTCATTTGGAACTCAAGATTCTAGCTAAATTCACAATATTTAGTGAGAAATTTGAAGAGTGGAGATGCAATTTTTGTGAAGTTTTCTATAAATATTCTATAATACCCTGTAAAACCAATAAAACTCCTAACATCATTTTGACAATTTGGGATTGCTAATTTGGAAATAACTTCAACTTTAGATGAGTCCACCTTAATTCCATTTCCTAGAATATGGTGTCCTAAAAAAATTCCTTTAGTAAACATCATAAAGCATTTTACATGACTTAATGAGATATTTTCTTCTTTACATCTTATGAGAAATTTTTCCAAATTTTCAAGAGCCTCTTCAAAATAATTTCCATAGACTGTGAAGTCATCCATATATACTTCCACACAATCATGTATTAAATCAGAGAAAATTCCTAATACTGCTCTTTGGAATGTTGCAGGTGCATTGCATAATCCAAAACGAAGTACCTGGTAAGAAAATTTCACCATGGACAGGTAAATGTGGTTTTGTCTTGGTCTTCGGGTGCTACTTGACTTTTATTATACCCACTAAAACCGTCCAAAATTGAAAAATATTTCTTCCCTGCTAATGTATCCAAAACTTGATCTATGAAAGGTAATGGAAAATGATATTTTAAAGTAGCTTTATTCAACTCCCTATAATCAATACACACCCTCCATTTTCCATTCTTATTAGGGACAAATACTAAATATGAAACCCACTAACTGTCTGATATTGGATAAATAAAGTTTACGATCAATAGTTTCTGTATTTATTCCTTTAAAATTTCCCTAAGATTTGGATTCATTCTTCTTTGAGGTTGTATGATTGATCTAGAATTTTCCTCAATATAGATATGATGTATGCAAGTCTCAGGATTAATTCCTTTCATATTAGTGTACTCCCATGAATATGAAAAATAATGTTTTTGCAATGTTTTGATTAACTCCCCTTTTTGAAATTCTTCTAGGTTTTTGTTTATGTTTAAAGTTTTACCTGGAAAGATTTCAATTGAAGAATTACCAAATTCTTCCATAGAATATAAAGACATTTGTTTGGATGATAAGTATTCGATATTACATTTTTTCTTGAAAATTTTGACTATTCTCACATTGTGAAGATGATTCATAATTTTCTATTGAATTTAGAATTTGATTTTCTTCACTAATGTTTGAAATAGTAAAAATAGTTTGTATACCATTTGTTATACATCTGCATTTTTTCTATTTTTTAGATGACTAAATACTTGTCTTCGATTTATAAAAACAACATTGATGAATATTGCGAGTTTTAGAAATCTCACTTCCTTCATTATCCTCAAAACAATTTTTTCATCATTTTACTACTCTTCCATTCCCTGGTTATCCTACCACTCCAAGAAGACCCCTCATGGGCTCATGCCACTCATCTCTGTTCCATTTTCACACCTATGATGTAATATCCAAAAAGGGAAATAGCAACAATACAAGACATAAAGATGTAAAACACAACAAATATGAACATGACATAAGAGGGATCAATATATAGTCATCATTTTATTAAGATATCAGCAACAATGCAGAAAAAGATGATGAGGGACAAGCCACTCAAGCAATAGGAACAAGCCTCCAATGAGTAGAACAATCAACACATGAGTTGCTGCAAATGTATAGAATGTTGAAGAGCAGTGACGGTGTTGTCTATATCAGTGTAGCTACTGCGGTAACATAGATAAATGTAATATGGCTGATAGAAACAAAAGAAATGCCCATAAAAGAAGATGTGGGCTCTAATACATGATTTCTAGCCAAACTGGAAAAGATTGCTAGAAATACCAAGAAATGTACAATGTGACAAATAACCCTAGGGTTGATATGTCACTGCAAACTGGATCTAAATACAATGAGGCTGTGATAGATCTGAAATGATGATGTCCTCCTCCAATGGTATTTCTAAATAGAAGGTTGATCCCTCTACTCAGAAATAGACCCTCTTGATGAGCTCAATGAACCCTCCTAGCAACTACCTCCAAAAATAACACAGTTCAGAATTGTGACTATGCTGTGAGGGATAGTAGATGGTTGGCCTAATGCAAAAGATGTGGAAATATTCCCAGGATCCCTCCTTGCTAATCCTCCAATGGATAGGCTACCTATCCACTGAAAAAAAAGCCCAAAAATAGCTCTATGTGATCCTCCTTTGCTGCACCCTGAAACACAACCCAGCTCTAAACAGAAATTTCACTGTAGCTGAAGGAGGTAGCTTGGCCAAAATTTCAGAACAAGGAAATGCAGCCCAAAGAACCTCTCCTTCCCTAAGGATGAGGTAGGGATTCCTGATCAGGAACATCCTTGTGCTAAACAACACAACAACCCTGCTAAACAACAAAGGAATGTAGAGTCTAAACATACCAATATCAAAGATTATCCAAAACATGAATAACAATGGCTGCCATCCCCTCCATATATATCATGTGAGCCTTATCACATTGGGTCCCATCCATACTTGCTACTAAGCACATTCAAGTTTTCCTCCACTAAAACTGCGTTGTCTCATCATGAATGCCACTCCATGACAGTGCTTTTGACTTGGTCAAAGTTGACCGAATCAACATGATCCAACCCCTGTTCATACTTGGAGGTGCTTAATCCAGCTGCTTATTCTCCCTCCTTTCACATTAGGAGTGTTATTATTCCTCCTAAAGAGCTTTATGGGTCTCCCCACCCTCTTATTCACCTACCTAGTGACTAAACAAACTATAATATTCCATTTAGATGAAGGCTAAATTTTTGGAATATTACGGTTCTCCCCTCCAAAATGTTGCTTGTCCACAAGAAACTGTAAAGTTGGAGCAAAATTATGTTGGAAATACTGAGAGGGGGGTGAATCAGTATTTATTTTCAATTGTTAATTTTACCAGTTAGATCACTTATATTTAGAACACAAATGAACAACGATGAAATAAATACTTTTATTAATTTCTTATTTACAATAATTAAATTACAATAATGATATAGGGCTCCAACCCTAGATGAAGAATCCAATCTTCCAGGCTCCAACCTATATTGTACCAAGCACCCACTTGGTCTTTCCAAGGCTCCAACCTTGTCAATTTGAGGCACCAACCTCTAGGGTTCCAACCCTGTCAATTTGAGGCACCAACCTCTAGGGCTCCAACCCCATCTTTGGTATAGGCTCCGACCTAGTTCCTTGAGGACTCCTATCCTCTAGGGCTACAAACCACTGCTTCAAATTGATGCAGGAGCATCAAAGCTAAATTTTATTATTCCTTTGTGTAATTTAGGGGGTGAGATATTTTAATTATTTTATTAATTAATTTGCTCATTTTTAATAAATTAGGAGAGAAAATATAAATGTGTTGGTGAGAGTACAAGTCTTGTAGAGAAGACCTGGTTTCAGGTTAAGGGACAAAAAGGTTTTCTGCCGTAGTCTAGCTTCACGTTGGCATTTTCACCCAGCTCCGAAGAGCCGAGAGTCTTACCTGAGGCATGTCGCGACCTTACTATGGTAGGGAGTCGATCAATATCACCCCAACAACAACATTGATATGGTTGAATCAAAGTTACATTGAAAGTCGAAACAACAATAATACAACGTTCCATAACATATCTCTTAGAAATGTATTCAGACTTGCAATAAATAAAATTTTAAAAGTGTTTGCAAAAACATTCATTCAAAACCATAACAGATACCTGAAACAACACTTCTGATTATATTAAGCATCGGCTATCAGTGACAAACTATTACAACGCTCAACTGCATGAGCATGAATAAAGCAGAATACAAGAAGTCCTATTGGATAGAGAGAACTATAGAAACATAGAGGAATGGAGAATAGTACAACCTAGACAGAGATCTCCTGCGGCTCCTTGTTACCTACTCCTATCTGCACCAACCCCCCTATCCGCTGGCTGGCTGCCTTTTTGTTCTGCTGCCAGCATGACTGATAGTTCCTCCTTACTTCTCGCTCGACTGTCTTCTCTTTATTTCTATTAGTCAGGAGTTCTACTATTCATTTCCTTCTGCGCTCTTCCGCCATATTTGCTTTCTCCCGCAACAGCCGCGACACCTATCCTTTTCTCCTTTGCAACCTTGACATCTTTCTGCCTACCGTGGTTTTGTTTCGCCACGTACTAGCCGCAACTAAAAATCTCTTGAATTTAAAAACAAGGGCCCCAACAGGCCCCGACCACATCCTATTGAATCACCCCGAGTCAATTGATCTGCACTATCTCTACTTCCATGGGTCCACTCGGCCCTGCGCCCTGCTCTACTTGCCTTCCTTCTCCCAGTTGTCCAAACAAGGGCCCCAACTTTGGGACCTTGTCTAGAGCTGATTCCTTGAGTTCTTGGAAGGTTGTCATGGCCTGCTGTCATCCTTGCATTAGCTCCTCGGTCTCGGCTGTGATTTTCATGACAACCTCTTCCCCTACATTCGGTGGCAAGGCACCAAACACGATGTTGATATGAGTGTTGGCCTCGGAGGCCAATTGCTGAATTTTCTGTGCACTGAATTTTACAGGCTTCTGAAGCTCCTGGATGGCTTGTTTGGCTGCTGTTGAGTTCTCCTCTATTTTTTGTATCTAGACTTCCAACACGTCTGCTTGTGCATAGATTTGTTCAAGTCCAGTCGGATTCATGGCTTCCTAGATTTCTCTTGATCTCTGTTGTAGCTGTAGCGAAACCGGTTGTGCCTTTAGAGTAAGGGCTATTGAGCATTCTTGTAGACCCTTCAATAGGTTGAATGCTTCTTTTGCTGCAGCAATCAAAACTTCCTGCATTTTTGTTACTTGGCCTTGTCTTTCTGAAATCTGTGCCGAGTACACAACCACTAGGTTGGGTAACGCGGGTCGGGCTATCAATGTTGCCTTGAGTTATACATTTTCCTGCCGGAGATTTGAATAGGCTACCTTGAGGTAGACCGCTTGCCCGAATGCATTGGTTTCCTGCATCTCTTCTAGTATTTGGCTACTGCTAGCCATTACTGTAGGCCAAACATCCTTGAATACTCTGGTCACTATCTCCAGTTGTTCCTGTAACTACCCCTTTTCCGTCTTCAACTGTTCACACTCTTCAGTAAGCATGCTTATCTGCTGTTGTTGCTACTCGCATTTTTGCTGGAGCTCTGAGTGGAGTCTTTCAGCTTGTTGTGCTGCTCTCTAAATGAAATGGTACTGCTGGGCTGTCCCCCAAGTTTCCATGCTTTCGGTACCAGAGGTACCCTGGTCTGGCATTCATGCACGGAGTGGCTGTCCGCTGGCGACAGACCTTGCTGACTGGTCCTACAGTGATTGTGGCGGTGTTGGGTGCTTTAACTGGTTGCTGGAGTCCACCATCTGTAGATCTTGTTTCCCTTGTTGACTTGCTAGGTCAGCTCAGTGGAGTGGAGTTTGCTCAGGGAGTGACCCAATTGTTTCTTCCATTGACTGCTCTAACTGATTAATGAGGTCGGTAAAAGTAGTTTGCGAGATCATGGCTGGGTTAACTGGGGGTACCACTTCTATACCTGATTTAACCTCCATTCAGTGGTCCCCATTGTTTATTCTTCTGATGACTGGATCAGACACGGTGGCTGATGAAGTGGATGGTGTGGAGTTGTGGGGTTCCCAGGAGATGGATGAGGTGGTGGGTGGTAGTTGGTGGGTGCGAGATGGTGATGTGTGGATGTTTAAGAAATCCAGGGGGGATGTGGGGTTGTGGGCTGGTAATACTCTGGCCTCTTCAGGCTCAAATATCAGCTCTTCTTGGATTGGTACCCCTACACTCAACTGTCGAGGTGGATCCTCCACTATGAGGTCGACCAACGGGCTAGATTCTGCCACCTTGGCCCTTTTTGACTTCGGTGCCGCTGCTGGTTTCGCAGATTTACTCTTTCCAACCAGCATTGTAGTCGTCGAGGGAGGGGAATTAAACAAAACATTGGGTATTGGCGGAAATACGGAGGCCATGCTGGAAGATGGATTAGACTGGGATGCATGAAATTCTAAAAATGTTGGAAATGGAGTGGCATCACTTGCTAGTACTTGGACTACTCTATTAAATCTTTTTACCTTGGTGTTCAGCTGCTGAATAATTGGGAAGAGTTGTAGGTTTGACATCCTGGTCGCTACTTCCTCCGAATTTTCTCCCGATAGAAATTTTGGCTGCATTCCGTCAAAGAAGTACGTGTACACTCCATCCCTGATCTCCATCGCCACTCCTGGCCATGAACAGACCTCCGTGTGGAAGGTTGCTTCGTCAATCTGTAACTTCAAAGGCCTCATCTGGAACATTGTTTCTGGTACACATGTAGGCCCGAGAAAATTCTGCCTATGTGTGATTCCGAACCAGAACTTCTCACTATATCCATCTAGTAGATTTCTTGGAATCCTTTGTTGACTCATTACGACGTCAACCATCTGGGCATACCAGACTCTGAAAGCTTCTGCATTCACTTCCTTTGTGCTTGGGTCTCCATACACTTTCCATGGCACAAACTTCATTGCCATAGGTTGGTCTTCTACTATCTATACTGGTATGCTGGGGAAGGTCCGTTTCCACATGGCCAGCGCCATGATCAAATATCCATAGATAAACCTGGTCGCTCTCTTGTAATTGTCTTCACAAGCTTCGAACAATTATTTTAGCAGGAAAGAGCACCAATTCAACCTTTTCCCTTGGACACAGTGCTCCGCAACCGAAATTGTATGTAACATGCACTCCCATTTTGTATAGTGCCTCATTGTCTTGCTAGAAATTAGGTAGCAAGCAAACTTGACCTTTGGTCTATTAATCAACTCAATCTTTGCTCCCTTCCCTCCTCTTCGAGTTCCATACTTGACATAGTAGTCCATGTCTCCAGACTTCTTGACCCTCTTAGATACAGTTTGGAACGCTGATGATACGTCCCTTCCCTCCTATGATAGTCTAGTCAATCTGTGGATGTTTTTGGCATGAATTGGGATTTCCTTTCCCAACCATAGAGAACCATTCTGGATCCTGGTTAATAGAAATTTTGTGCACTGCATTGCAGTGCTTGTAATTCCGAACACTGGTAAGTTCCTTAAGTTCAGTATCGTGGACTTTTGGATGCCCCTGAACTCTGGCAGAACTCTTGCTGCTGCCCGCCTTGCTTCTGTTGCATAATTCTCTATGTACACCTACCTTTTTAGTGCAGGAAACTCAAAATAATCTGTAAGGTCTATGTCGATCAGGGTCACACTGTCGTATTTGCCCACAAGGGAATCCATCTTCTGAATTCTACTTTCGATCTCCTGCTTCACAACCGTTGGGCTTACTCTGGTCATTCTGGCTCGTCACTGGTATACCTGTAGAACAATTCTCTTTATTTTCTCTTAAATTCCTTCTTCCAGATGCTATCTTTGTTCTTGTTCTGCTTCAACTTCCCTAGATCTTTTGGATGTTTCTGATTCTAACTCAGATATTTTCGACATTATCGTGCTTCTCTGCATGCAGGTTATGTAAGTAACTGACATGGATGAGGTTGATGAGACCCCATAACTAATTAATTTTTCCCTAGCTTCTCCCATGGCTAAAATAATGTGATTAGTTAGCTGTTGAGGTGGGTTCTAACATTGTTGACTATGGTTTTAGGATTTGGACAGATGTGACGGCTGATGGTTATGTCTAGTTATGGAAAATTTATTATGGTATGGGTGATGCTAATTATGGAAATTATTTCCAAATCTTGGTAATCCTACGGACTAACAATGGTACTACGCTTAATGGTGATGGGCTAATGTTCGACATGATTTTCTATCTGACGTTGATGACACGCTGGACACTACTCCTCCCTGACAACTATTGTTGCGTTGTGGTCTCTGCAACACAACGGTAATTTCGTTTATTATGTGGAATTCTATTTATGATCATCTCAGGTGCGAGAGAGTTATTGACTCTATTCTACCCTACTTACTCCTCTTGGTTGCGAGAGTTATTGGAAATAAAATGGTTAACTTACTCATGGTAGGGCTTCAGGCGTGTGCCGTTGAGCCATCACTGTATAACTTGGCCATTCAGTTGTGCCAACCAAACTGCTCCTGAATCTTTGATTTCTATGACATGAAATGGTCCTAGCCAATGCATCTGCAACTTCCCTGGGAATTTCTAGTATTTGCTGTCATAGAGTAGAACTTTCTCCCCGACCCAAAAATTCTTGTGCTTAATGTTCCGGTTGTGCCAAGATTTCTGTCTCTCCTTTTGTACCGTCTAATAAAATTCCGCAATAAATCATCCTTCTTCAAGTTCTTACAGCTCTTGCAATCACTCCTTTAGGGATTATTATTTAGATAACTATAGTGTTGTTGCAATTACAAGTCTTGGTACGATGAATTCCGCTGGGACTATCGCTTCTCCCCCGTAAACTAGCTGGAATGGCGTTTGGTTGTTTAGTCATTTTACCATTGTGCGATATACCCATAGTGTTGCTGGTATCCGTTCATCCCAGTCATCGCACTATGCATTGCATATCTTCGTTAGGCCTTTCTCTAGTATCTTGTTGAATTCTTCCATTGTACCGTTCGCTTGCAGATGATACAGACTACTTTTATGGTGTTGTATCATGAAGCTCTCGAGGAGGGACTTAATGGTTTCATTGATGAAGTGGGTGCCCTGCTCATTGGTCAAGCTTTTTGGACACCCAAATCGATTGATTATATTTTCAAATATGAACCTAGCAGCAGTCGTTGCCGTGCAGTTCCTCACTGGTGCTGCTTCTGCCCAGCGCATCGGGTAGTCGGTCGTCATTATTATGTACCTTTCCTTTGAGTACCTTGCAGCCGATGTAATTGTTCTACAAAATCGATGGCCCACTTTTTGAATGGCTACAGTACTTTTATCGGATGAAGTGGTAGCTCATCTCTGTGAGATGGTCATCCTGTCCGCTGACAAACGTCACATTTCTGAACAAATTCTTTGCTATCCTTATGCAGTGTTGGCCACCATAAGCCTACTTGAAGTACCTTTTGTGCAGTCGGTTTCACTCCCACGTGCCCTCCCGCAACACCACTGTGGCTTTCCCATAGTATAGTTTCTCTTTCGTGGTCCAGGACACATCTTTGAAGAATGTGGTCTAGCCCCATCTTGTATAGATGACTCGCCATCAACTGATACTTTGCAGCTCAAACTACCAGGTGCCTTTTCTATGTTGAAGTATACTCTTGCGGACACTGCCCTATCGAGAGGTAGGCTGCTATCTCGTTCAGGTAGTTTGGGATGGCTTCTACTCTAAAAAGATAAACATCGGGTAACTAATCATCTAGAGATCCTCCATTTTTTCCATTCGCTAATCGGGATAGGTGGCCAGGTCCTACATTTATTCTTCCAAGCTTTACAATTACCTCGAAGGCGAACTCCTGAAATAATAGGAGCCATCTGTAGATTCTCCCTTCTAAGACTGGCTTGTTTACTAAGTATTTCAACGCTGAGTGATCTGTGAAAAATTTGAACTTACCTCCCAACAGGTAGTGGCGGAATTTCTGAAGAGAGTACACCATTGCCAATGCCTCACACTCTGTTGTTGTGTAGTTCCATTCCACTGTGGACAACTTGCGAGTGGCAAAATATACCGGATGATCGACTAAAGTGTCTCCAGGTTGAGCCAAGACCGCTCCGAGCGCAATGCTGGAAGCATCGATGTGTACATGAAACTGTTTGTCCCATTCTGGGTGGACTAGTATTGGCGCACTCACTAGCTTTTCCTTTAGGGTATCCAGGGTTGTTCTGTAGCTGTCCATCCACTGGAACTATTTCGATTTCTTCAATATCTTTTCTAATGGTGTTGTTATCTTGGCGTAGTCGCGAATGAAATGTCAGTAGTAACCTGTGTGACCCAGTAGTGATCTTAGCTATTTTATCATTTCTGGTGCCTCCATACTGATAATCACTACTACTTTGGCCGGGTCTATGCAGACACAATGGTTACATACCACGTGTCCTAGCAGTGTTCCAAATGGTACAGAAAATATACACTTCTTCAGGTTCAACGAGATCTGCAGTTGTCGACATCTATCAAACATTACTCTTAATAGGCTCGCATGATCCTTTAGTATGCTATAAACAGTCCAGTCATCCATGTAGGCTTCTAAGAATTTGTGGATGTATTCCCAGAATGTGGCTATCACAATGCGAGAGAAGACTGCTAGTGCATTCTTCAATCCGAATGGCATCACATTGTATGCGAAAGAGCCCCATTTTGTGGTGAATGTTGTTGCTTTCTTGTCTTCCTCCGCTATTCTTACTTGATGGTATCCTGAGAACCCATTGGTGAAGGAGTATGCTTCGTTCCCCGCAACGCTGTCTAGGACTTTGTCACTGAATGGAGTAGGAAATGGATCATGGATACAAGCATTGTTTAAGCTTATGTAATCTACACATACTCGTATCTCAGATTTCTCCTTTTTGTTCTGTATAACTATGGGACTTACCCATTCTTCTTCTTCTACTGGGAATATTAATCCTGCTTTTAACATTTTGTCGATCTCTGTTTTCACCTTTTCCTTTACTCCTGGGTTCAGACGATATGGCCTATGTTTCACAGGCTTTGCATCAGACTTTAGTATTATCTGCATTTCCCCCATCTCCCCTTTTATGCCCTTTAGATCTGCTATAGATGAAGGAAACAAGTCCTCATATTCCTTTAGGAGACTAAATACTTCCTTAGTTGTTTGTTCATCCCAGTAGTCTCCAATTGTCGCCAGTTTAGGTTTGTCTTCTATTCCAATATTTAATTTCTTGATTCTTAGAGGTAGCAGATGGATCCCTTCTATCGTCGGTTCTTCTTTTATGTCCCTCTCCCCTTTCGTTTCTTCGAAATATAGGTGCCTGAGATCCTCTAGATTGTCTTCATCCATCTCACTATTAATTTTTTGACATGTCACCTTTTGTTGGATACCCTAGTACTGAAACGACTACTCGTCCATCTGTTGAATACCTGGGAAGAACAATACCTTCTTGATAGCCTGCAAAGCTTGTGTAACCGGCTCTGTATTTCCTTCAAATGAGAAACACTGTGTGAAGTTTTCTGCAACTTCCTGCCATTTGTTGGTCCCTCTTCTTTTTTCCTCCGTCAGGTACCAAGCCTTTGGAATTACGTCCAGAGAGTGGATAAACCGGTGGACCCACAGTTATTCCAGATATCCATCGGTTCTCCATTGTGCTTCAAATTTCTCCAGATGGTTTCTGGGGTCTGAGTCCCCTTGGTACTTGTCCTTACTTCCGGGTCCTTCTTCTTCCTTAAATTTGGCTTTTAGTGCTGCCGCAACTTGGTCCCATCGTGTCAATGAGTTGCGATGATTACTCCACCATGTCGCAGACATGGATTGTAATGCCATGTCCATCAATGGTACTCTCTGACTCTTCGGTACCTTATTTTCTATCTTGGCTATGAAAAGGTTTACAGCCTTCATATCAGATAAGATTGGGTATTCCCGAATCTCGGCCCTGATCCAATTGACTCTTCCAATATTGGCGCACCTCCTTGTATTTTTTCATACCCTCTTTGCTTCCAATCATCCCAAGCTATTTTTGATCCCAAATCTGAGCTTTGGATGCTTCTCCAACTTACAGAACCTTTTGTTGTCGGGTTAATGTAGTCTTCTCTTCTTCCTGTGGTCATTTGATAGAGATGGTCCAGAAGCTGAGCATATTCTCTGTTATCCACGGTCTCTATATATCTCAGTCCTTGGTATGGGTCTAGTGGCTGAGTGAATCTGATCTCCTCGTCCTCGAAGATCATCAGATCTCTCTTCAGATATATTATTTCATAATTTTCAAAGGCCAAATCAATTCCTAATAGTGCAGGGTACGGATATTTATCTCCCATGATGTCGATGACTTCAAAGTCCGTAAATGTCTTTACTCCTGCAATGTCAACTTCAACCTCCTCCAGTCTGTCGATGGGAACAATGCAATACTGGTTCTCCATCTGAAGTTGAATCGGTGAATATGTCAATCTTGGCCTTCCTAATGCTTCCCAAGTTTTTTTAGCAAGATGTTGACATCAAATCCCAAATCAAGCATGGTGTCTTTAATCTGGAACCCCGTAACTTTTGTGTTCACTCAAAATTTCTTTTCCATCCTTCATTTGTTTCTCTTTATTCTCTGTACGTACTTCTAGGTTGCCTCTGCTGATTCTCTTGCTCCTGTGTTCTTCTACAACACCCCTTCCAAGTTCTGCTTTAGCTGTTCTAGCATTGGTGCGTTGTTAATAATTTTCAGGAATAGATGGAACCATTCCTGGATCAAAGCTTTAGAATTACTTTGGGTTTCATTGTCTTCCTGAATTTTCTGTAACTCAATTCCTTTGTTTCACCCCAGTTGGGCAAACGTTTCTTCTGCTTCCTGAAAAAATTGTTTCTGTCGTTCTGGTTTGATCAGGAGTTTTGGGGATGCTAGCATGATCAATTTTATTGGGTCCATAGTACGTGCATCTTCCCCCATTATTTTGCCTCTTTGTGTTAATATGGCCATTTTTTGCATTGTCTGAGTTCCCATGAACCTGGGTTCTATATTTACTAAATTTTCCCCGCTCTGTCTAGCTCTTCTTCCCATCTTTTGATAAGCTCCGGGAAATCTTCTGTTGCGTGTGTGTTAACTCGGCACTAAGAACAACAGGGTCTTCTAGGGAGTGGAAATTATATAGCTACATGTCCTTCCTGGTCACAGTTGTAGCATATTACTGGACCTCTACCTCCTGCTCGGCCTCCTCTCATGCCTCCTCCTCTTCCTCGGGGAGCTTCGTTTACTCTGTATGAAGGCTGGTCCAGCCGCTCTGCCAGTGCATCCAGTGCTCGGCACTGTTCTGTGCCATGTGTTGTTGAGGCTCAGAAATCACAATATATATTATTTGGAACATTGGAATATTTATGTAATATCAGACACAGGCGAGGTTGATGGCCCATATTCTTGCATATTTCACAATACTCATTGGTGGTTGGAATTTGTTGTGCAGGGAACCCTTTTTATTGCTGTTGTGGTGGATATATCCCTTGGGTGTTTATTTGTGCAACCCCCCTAGTGGTGGAGCCCCCTGTGCCCCTGCGGCCGATGTCACCCTATTCTTCCCCCACAACCAAGGACATTTAGTTGCCACATGTCCTTCCATAAGACAATGCATGCACCATACATTCGGTCTTGCGGGTCGCATTGGTTTCATTTCCTTGAGTTTTTCTGTGAAACTAGCTATTTGATGTTGCAGACCCATGAGGGGTCCTGTACCACTGCTCCTTCCTTAAACTCTTGCGGGTAACCCTCCATAGCTTCTATATTCATTGCTTGCTCTAGTGCGTCTTGCAACATCTCGATCCTTTGCTGAGTCAATGGAGTTCGAGTCAAAGGTAGTAGAGCTTGAATGAACCAATCCCTCTGATGGTTTGGATCAATTGGATAGCTGAGTTTCCCGATTGCGTTCTTGAATCTCCTCATCAAATCCCAAGCAGTCTCTCCTTCTCGCTGCTTGATTTCCCACATCTCTGACAGGCCTTGTTGGTCTATTTGGGGCAGTTTGAATTCCTTAATGAAATCCCTCTTTACATCTGCTATCACTGGGTTCAGGTGGGATTTTGACCATTTCATAAACCAGCGTAGGGTTCTCTCCCTAAGGGTGGTCTAAAATTCTATCAACTTCCTAACATCTGGTGTCTGTCGTGCCCTTCATATGGCCTCGCAGAGGTACCAGTGTTGTTCGAAATCATCGCCCCCCTTCCTAGAGAACTCTGGATACCGGTTAAGTGATCTCGCCATGTTTACTTGAGTAGGCATCACTAAAATGAAGCCGTTGGTTCCTGGATGTGATATTGTAACACTAGAAATCCTTTTACTAGTATGTATTACTATTGGGGACTAAATACTATGCAACTTAATTAATTCGCGCAACTTAACAAAAATTTCACTTAGGGGATTATAGAGCACTAGGGGAAGGTTGGGACTAGAGCTACTTGAACTGTGGGGAATAGGAATACCTTGAGATATGGATGCCAACCTTTCTTGAAATAGTTGCTCCATTGCAACGTGCATCTCTACATCAGACCCCTCCTACGGCCGCGCGTCTGTACCTTCTCCGTCAGACTTTTTTTTTTTCTCCATTTGGGCTGGACTCCTATACACCTGTTGCACTTCTTTAACGACCCCTCCTATATCATGGGGACCCACCTGACCTTCCATTCCCTTTGTCGTCTGAGGCACCTCCTCTTTGTTATTTCGACCACTTTCTTGTCTTTTCAACTCCTTTATCACCCTCTCTCGCCATCTTTCTACAATATGCACACTCCAATGTGATCGTCTCTCCCTGAGCCTATTGGAGGTTTCAACATCCATAGTCCTACTCCCCCTTTTCACTGTTCTTGTAGAATCTCTCCCTTAATCCCTTCCCTCGGCACCGAAGGCTTTACACTTCCATCTCTGCCTTTTGGAACCCCATCAGTCCTTCGTCTACCATCAATGCCTTAATCCACAATGGGATCTCCTTCACCAGCTTCCCCCTTAACCCAGATTTGAATGTATTTTCTTCTTTTGAGAAAGAATGGTAGCACTCTACTGCAAAATCCACTATATATCCGTCCAAGGTAAATTCCACCCAGAAATATATGGCTCGGGTTAAATCGATGTTTAACCAATGAAGGGCCACCAGATCCTCGTGTGCCCAATTGCGATTGATCTTGTGCGACTTTTCCTTGACATATTTGGTCTGAAGCCTCCACAAATATTTATAGAGTTCTTCTGGGAACTTTCCCCAAAATATTTTGTAGGTATCCCTAGGAGAGTCGGAGAATAGAACCAGGTTTTTAATCATTTTCTCCTTCTGTCGTCTCAGCTCAACTTGCTGAGCAATGAATTGATATAGGTGGTTATCCAACCAGCTTCGTATTTCTCTTTCGAAGATCCGAGATACCATGATCTAGCTCCCAAATGAAATTTCAGGTCCCAGCAATGGAACCATTTGTTGGCGAGAGTATAGGTCTCGCAGAGAATACCCAGGTTCAGGTTAAGGGCCAACAAAGTTTTCTGCCACAGTTTAGCTTCACGCTGGCATTTACACCCAGCTCCGAAGAGCCGAGAGTCTCACTCGAGGCGTGCCGCGACCTTACTATGGTAGGGAGTCGATCGATATCACCCCAACAACAACATTGATACGGTTGAATAAAAGTTACATTGAAAGTATAAACAACCATAATACAACGTTCCATACCATATATCTCTCAAAAATGCATTCAGAATTGCAATAAATAAAATTTTAAAAGTGCTTGCAAAAACATTCATTCAAAACCATAGCAGATACCTGAAACAACACTTCTGATTATATTAAGCATCGACTATCAGTGACAAAATATTACAAGGTTCAATTGCGTGAGCATGAACAGAGCAGAATACAAGAAGTCCTATTGGATAGAGAGAACTATAGAAACACAGAGGAATGGAGAACAGTACAACCCATACAGAGCTCTCCTACGGCTCCCTGTTGCCTATTCCCATTTGCACCAACCCCCTATCCGCTGGATGGCTGCCTATTTGTTTTGCTGCTAACATGACTGACAGTTCCTCCTTACTTCTCGCTCGGTTGTCTTCTGTTTCTTTCTGTTAGTCGGGAGTTCTACTACTCGTTTCCTTCCGCGCTCTTCTGCCTCTGTGCTTGCTCTCGCAACAGCTGCAACAACTGTCCTTTTCTCCTTCGTAACCTTGACATCTTTCTGCCTACCGTGGTTGCATTCCACCATGTACTAGCCGCAACTCAAAATTTGTTGAATTTCAAAACAAGGGCCCCAACAAAATGTGAGGATTATTGTAAATATTCCTTAAATAATTAAAGGATATGAGTGGAGTGAATTAGGTAGATAATCTAGGGATGAGGAATTCCATAAACGTGACTTAGTTGAGTCCAAAAAAAGATAAATCTAAATTAGATTTTAAGTTGATATTTGTGTGGAGGAAATTATGGAGTGGAATAAATTCATATTTATGTATAAATATGTAACTTGTGAGAGTGTGAAAGGACACAGAGAGAAGTGAGGAGAGGTGAGGAATACAAAGATTAGGAGGAATGGTTTGAAGGGCTGAGAGCCAAGAGGCCGCCCATTTTAATATTTGGCCAAAGAGTTTTTATGTTTTATATCAGTATTTTATTTATGTGGCTCTCTTTCCTTCATATGTATTTTTGAGCTGAACATATTTGTGGTTTTAATGAAGAATTTTAATTTTGATGGAAGCACACATGTTTTTACATGCTGGGATCTGATTTAACCCAGTATCCTGGCATCATTTTGGTATCAGAGAAAAGATCCATGCCTAGCGAGGTTGAATACATTGAAGAGGAGGTGCACAATGTTTTGGTAAGAGCAGAGTTGGTTGCCTGGAACATTGAGAATTGCCAAAGTTGAATTGAATTGTGAGTGGAATGCGTAAATTATATGTGGTGCATATTGGGTAGCGTATTATAAAGATCATCAGATTTGGATTTTGAATTATGGTGCTTCCTATGCCCAGTTAAATTTATAGTCACCCACTGCATATTACTTGCCGTAACCATGAATGTTGATGAACTGTAAAGCATATTTCCGTTTTTCCTTTAATAAAAACTTGGAAAACCACAGATTGTGCATAGGCACAACTTTAGCGTGAAAGTAAAGCTGGAATCGACCAACGCAGAGTGGCAAGTGGATGCAAGAGAATTTTTCTTGGTTGTGACTTTTATGTGTTATGTTAAGCATTAAATTTGCGTAATATAAAAAAAATCCATTGCATGGGATCATGGATGCATTATGCAACTGAGTGTTAGAACTAAGTCGATGGGCATGGTGTGACACAAGTCTCCAAAATTGAGACTGTGTAAATTTTTATTGTGACTGTGATCAAATGAATTTATTTGTGCAATCTACAGGGATAGTATACATTGGGTACAACGCTTGAAGCAGAAGCAGTCTCAAATTGCTTGAATTATAAACAAAGACTGGAGTTAGAAGTATGAAAGACGGATGAAAAGTAGTAGATCCATTAAGGAAGCAGGAAGAAATTAATGCAGCCACGAGGGAAGGAGATCGAAACTTGATGCAGTCTTAACACCAGCAAAGACATGTTAGTCGATGCATGGGTTGCTGACATCCAGTGGATAACATGAAGCAAAGAAACATTGCGATGAACCAATTCTCCAGATCTGCAACCCAAGGTTTGGTCACATTGAGTTAAATTCATAAACAGTCGATTCATTTTGGGCTAGCAAAGACTGTGTATAGACTGCGTAGAATTTTACAATGAGTAGATTGATGCGTGTAATCTTGTATTGATTTGTATGGATCAATTGATGCGTGTAATTCCTGTCTGCATTGAAGAATTACGCAAGAATTAAACCCATATTTGTTTTGCCATGGAAGTGTGATGTGTGAACATGTGCAGTAGGCCAGCCATGGGTTGCAGCAATGTTTTGAGTCCACGGTGTTGGTTAAACCATGTGACATCTTTCCACTTGCAGCCGACCATGTCATGGGATGAATGTTACGACTTGGCCATTGTTGCTTGGAAGGTCGGTAGAAATTGATGTGCATAGGCTTGAGTGTTTCATGTCTTGTTTGGTTGATGGGCATGGGCTCAATACGAAGTTGAATATTTTCTTTATGGATCCCAAATGCAATTTTTAATTGTGTTATTATTACATACAATCATAATGATCCTTTGAGGACTCATCGACTATTGGAAAAAATGGAGTTTGCACAAATGATGCAATATTTTATCATTGTAGGTATAAATCAAGAAGTATTTGGAATTGCATACTAAGTGTTGAAGAATAGATCAATTCCATCATTTTGAAGATTAGCCTGGGTCTTAGTAAAATTGAATATTTTACTTTGAAAGTGGAAATTTGTTTTCTACATCAAGTTTTGGAAGCCAGTCATATCAAGGCACTTAAAAAAAAAGCATGTGTGGGGCTTGTGAAAGAGGTGCGGCTCTAGCGAAACATTCAAAGTATGGATCCGGTGTTTCCATGGTACCATATTCCAGCATAAGAAAAGGTCACTGGGATTGATCGAGTTAAAGTTTTTGAAAAATTCATGTACGTTTTTTTTGGAGAATGTAACCTTGAAAGGATATTCGGTTACATTAATATTTCATGTTTTCAAGGAAAGAAATTGAAATTGAAGAGATTGAGATGAGGGAACTTGGCTTAAACTAAGAGGGGAGATTGTGTGTACTTTGAAGGTTTCTAACATTATTTTCTGGGAAAAGATTTATGTTAGAAATTTTCTAGGAAGAAATTTATTTTCCGGGGAGAGATTGTTGGAGAATGGACCTTGCACATTCAAAGTAAATCTGTGGAGGCTTGAATGTATTCCTAAAAGAATATGCAAGAGGAGGGTTGGATCATTTCAACCACGAGAATATTCAAGGTAAGTGCTCATTGAATGAATCAATATTCATTGAGTAGAGGTATTCTAAAATCTGGATGATTAAATTTCCTTGCAATACTTTTTGCAAATGCAGAAGTATAAATGAACGGAAAATGAATGGGAAAATGTGCTAATCCTAGGTGATATAAAGAGAAACATGCATTTTTGTGTGAGATGGTTTATTATGCATAATGTGGATTCTTCACAGTTTTGGTTAAGTCATTTTGGACCAAAGCTTGTAGTTGGAAAAAGGAGAATTCTTTTAATTTGTGGTTGAAAACGTAATTGCTTGATGTTGTAAAATATTTGTTTTACCATCATGTGGCAGCATCTAAGAGGTGATATTCAGGATGGACACAATGTACGGGTTGTACATCGAAGAGGTTGGAATATGAATAGCTTGTTCTCTGTACACAAATGAAGAAATGTGAATTGATGTGTATGGTGCATGAAAGAGTGGGAAAAATTTTTGCACTAAAATGATGAGAAAATTGAATGAAAAGCATGTGAATGTTAACAGTGACAAAGACGGTGCAAAAGAATGGAAACCAGAAAATTGAGATTGCGAAGAGAAGGTTTGTTAATAACCTTAACAGGGCATAAGGTATGATAAGTCAAAAAGGTATTTTTGAATGTTGAAAAGTGAATGGTTTATTTATTTTCACCATAAAATAAATCTCTGAAAACATGGAGTGCATTTCAACTAAAGACTTCAGTATCATGTGAAATGATAATGGGAAACTGATGATTTTTCATAAGTATGAGAGAGAGTGAAGATTTTACATCCTAAATTGTATTAGGAGTGTATGTTTGTTGGAGGATTGTATAACTTGAATTAAGTCAAAATATCCACTATCATAATTATTGGGGCAAAGTTTGAAGTCAAAAGAGATGTTAGAGTCAAATGAAAGTTTTGATAGTTTGAGTTAAGATTGAGTATTTTCATCCAAGATGAAGAATTGGTGTAAGTATGAAGTGAAAGCGTCATGAGCTAAGTCAAAATTCTGAATTTAATTGGGTGCATGATCGGTAGAGCCCGACACCCAAAGAATTGGTCATTGTAACACATGAGTTACTAAAGTGTTGTTTGCAACAAAGTGAAGCAAGAGGGTTGCCAGAGATTGGTTTCAAGGTAGAGAACCAAGAGAAGCCAAGTGCAGGAGGAGAACTTGAAATTTTTGATGAATGGCAAGTGTGAAGGATTGAATGAAATCCACACGTGAACAGATGAAGTTCACCAAGAAGGGGAAGATGACTGTTGATAGTCATTTTCGATGATCTGATGAAGACCACATAAGAGAAAATAAGGAAAATTCCAAGGTAAGTGGGATATGTGAGCAGTTGACAGATGAAGATTATGAGTGGGAGAAGGCTGAGATAATAGTTCACCTTGAATTTTTAATGGAATTGTTGCAAGAAAATGTGAAAGACCAGACACATGGTTGGACCATGAGAAAGAAGGAAAAGTGGTAGAGACTACACGCAAAGAGGGAAAAGCAGGTAAACATATAGTTGGCAAAAGATCTGAGGAAGCTCGAGCAGATGATAAGGTGTGAAGAACTCAGAAAGGCTAAGTTAAAAATGGATGTTTCCATTTGTGGCCCAGAACAGGGTGAAATTCTGGGTGAAGAGATCAACGAGGAAGATCTCATGAACTATTGGGATAGTTCAGCAGAATCTAAAGATGTGTTGACAAGAGTAGTAGATGAGGCTATGAGGCCTTGCATTGTTAAATCTCAAAATTTATGTATGTTTGCAGGATGTGTGAAAGATGGTGAACAGTCTAGTGAAACTATCACAGAGAAGAATGAAGCTCTTGAGGTGAAGTCTGGTGGAGAATGCCTTTCAGAAAAGGAAGGTACTGATTTGTTGCAATAGGAAGAAATCATCAATGAATTCCTGTTTGGGGTAAGAAAGAAAGTTGAAGATGTTATGGAACAAAAGCAAAATGGAAATGTCAAAGAGATATTCCAAGGAGCTAAACAAATGTATTTGTTTAGTGAATTTGCTGACAGAAGTTTAAAATGTAATGATGCTGAAACTAGGACAACTCAAGAAGATTTCCAGAAGAAGGATGAAGCTGGGAATGAAGGTTGTGATAAAGTGTTGGAAAGATTTCATATGGAAATCGAGTTCTTGGATGATGGCTTAAGGAACCTGAGGGAGAAGTGAAGATTGCAGAAGCTGATCTGGAAGGAATTACAGTTACTATGTGTGATTGGGATGAATTTTTTTTAACATTTATGGAGTTTAATGAATGTTGTAACTTTTCAAATAATAATATAACTGTAGGTACAGAAAACGACATTAACAGATATGATGTCGAAATCAGAGAAATTGAGTGGAAATTATTTGGAGTTGAGATGAAGGGTCAGAAGCAACAAGAAAATTATGTCGATAGAGACATAAAGGAGACAAAAATATTGATCTAGAAGGATGAAGATGGAAGCAACCAGCAGTTCAAAACAAGATTTGTTGAAATCCAGAAAGTCGATGGTGGGATATTGGTGCTTGAAGCATCAAAAGAGACTGAAAGGTCTTATCTTTTTAAAACTAACAGTTTGTTGGTGAATGCAGGTACAACACCAGACGATAAATTTGTTTCTATAAAAGCAATCAAAGACTATAGTAGTAATCAAGGAGTTCTTGATTATTCTTCATTGCAGAAATTTGAGTGTTCAGTTCAGTTGGAGATGAAATAATTCGACAAAGAGGAATTACTCCAAGGAATTGGCGAAAGAAAGCGTTGGAAAGACCGATGGAATCTGATTGACAGAGTGGGTGATGAGTTACCAAATCAAGTTGACACCTTGAAGGACCAGCGACAAAATAGAGTTTGGAATCCTAGAGGGAGAAAGTCATCGGGACTTGTGGTTGTCGCATTGTTATAGAAAAGCGACATACCTCATAGACAAGAGTCTATGGAAACTTATCTACATGGGGAGTCTCATGCAAGAGCATCAAAGCTAAATTTTATTATTCCTTCGTGTAATTTAGGGGGTGAGATATTTTAATTATTTTATTAATTAATGTGTTCATTTTTAATAAATTAGGAGAGAAAATATAAATTTGAGGATTATTTTAAATATTCCTTAAATAATTAAAGGACATGAGTGGAGTGAATTAGGTAGATAATCTAGGGATGAGGAATTCCATAAACGAGACTTAGTTGAGTCCAAAAAAGATAAATATAAATTAGATTTTAAGTTGAGATTTGTGTGGAGGAAATTATGGAGTGGAATAAATTCATATTTATGTATAAATATGTAACTTGTGAGAGTGTGAAAGGACACAGAGAGAAGTGAGGAGAGGTTAGGAATACAGAGAGTAGGAGGAATGGTTTGAAGGGCCGAGAGCCAAGAGGCCACCCATTGTAATATTTTTCCAAAGAGTTTTTATGTTTTATATCAATATTTTATTTATGTGGCTCTCTTTCCTTCATATGTATTTTTGAGCTAAACATATTTGTGGTTTTAATGAAGAATTTTAATTTTGATGGAAGCACATGTGTTTTTACATGGTGGGATCTGATTTAACCCAGTATCCTGGCATCACAAATCTTCAATATGAAGTCAATGGTTCTTCAAGAATCCCAATGTCTTCCTCAAGGAGCCTTGTCAATGATCTACAATTATCCATTCACTTAGTCTTCTCGTCACGTCATCAATGACAGCCTTGCCTTCTCAGAAGGTGTCACCACAACTCTTCATGGTACCCAAAAAAAATCTCCAAAGTTATGTCATGAGGGCTTTCAACAATGCATCATGATTTCCAAGGATGCCTTCAAAGTGTCTTTGATATGCTGCCCCAAGAACTCTTCAAGAGTTCCAAGTACCTTACTGCTCCAAGGCTCCTAATACTCCACTGTCAAAAATCTTCACTTCTCCAAGGCTGATACCCAAATCCTCAACTCAATACAAAAGGATTTTAAATTAGGTCACTCCAAAGTTGTCTTCAAGAGTTGGTCACAACACTTCAAAAGATGTTTTCAAAGCAAGGTCTGCAAAATAGTGCCAACTTCCAATCTTCCAACCAAGGTCTGAAATAATTCAGGATAAAGATTTTCCTTTATTACTCTTCAATTCCTGTTCAAAGAATGTTGCAAGTCTGCTACAACAAGGCTGGGAAATTTCTTTAAAGAAACTTCTCTAATGTCTGCTCAAGGAGTGCTTCAAGATTTCCTCACAAAACTGAAGGTCTGAGCTTAAGACAATTTAGCAATTTCTTAAGTCCAATCCTGAGCCTCTATGGTGACTGTTATAAATGGAGATATGTCATAGTTCCAACCTCCAAGGTAGTTGTCCAAGACACAAGCTGCAAGCAATAAATTGGAACTTTTGTAGATTATTACAAGTCTGAGGTATCAAGGTCTGTTGCCTTCTAGCTTAGTTCATAGATACACACAGGTTGTTGCCTTTGAACTTCTCCAATAGGTGGTTGCCACACACAAGAGAATATCTGAGCCTATTTGAGCCTTCAACTGAGCCTTGTATAAAGATAACAACCCATTGTTTGTTTCATTCTCAAAATGTTATATGTCCACACACAGATCTGAAGACTGATCTCCTATACTCCTTCACTGTCCCTTTTTATATCTTCTACAATTGATCCAAGTTCTTTGTCCGCCACAGATATAATTTCCCACAGTTCTCTGTGAGGTCTTTAAACCTTCAACCAAGCCTTTAACAGACTATCCAACAGTCCAAACTGTAATGTATCCTAAAAAACAATGCCCAAACAGTGAACTTCTATGTCCTCTCGGCCTCCTTAATGTTTTATATCTTCTCTCTAAAATGATCACTGAAAAATGATGCCAAAATGAAGTGTTTTACCGTCATATTTATACATATTTTTATTTTTGACGAAGAGTCACTTCCCTTGGCTGAGAGGCCGACTTGCATGAGTTGTCTCATGTCGGCCTGCATAGAACTAATATTTTTCCAAACTTGTAAATTCATTTTCTCTCAAACCACTGGGATTTTAACGACAAGTAAGGGCTTGTTGGAAAGATAAAATTATGCTCTAAAGGATGGTGAAGGTCTCACAAAGAATTGCTGCCTCTAAAATGGTGAATTTTTTTTTTAAGGTGACTGTCCTTAAATTTTTGTGCATAAAATATTTGGGATAGAATGGCTTCTCCAATGATTGGCTCCTTTATTGTTTAGATTCTTCATCATCATAGGATCATGTATGACATCCACATCATAATAGTATCCAACAATGAATGTATCATCTCATGTCATCATATACTCGTGCAATGATAAGCCATCGTGCAACCTTTATTAATTTGTTATTTGGGAAAACTTCAAAGAAGTCTTTCAACCATGTCATCAAGACCATTATCAGGTGTGGTCATTCAAGAGTATGACATCATCATGTGTATGAATTCATTGAGTATAGTCATCCACATCATGTTTCACCAAGTGATTCATCATATCATGTCCCTAGACATTGTCCACATCATCAAATGTCCTCCATCAACCATGTCATGGCATCATACTGGATCCAATTTTCTTCATCAAGAGTAAGCACATCATCATCAATGACATCCTTATTAACCAAGAGGCATGGCATCATCATCTGGAACTAGGAATTTCGAGAATATTGACATCTCATTCGATGTCATATTGATATCAATGACAACCTTAGACCAACAATCTCCCCCTTTTTCATTGATCGAAATATTCTTGCTCTTCCAAAATTTTCTCCCCCTTTGACATCAATGGCGAACAGGGTACATTTTATCATCCTTCTTCACATTGCTCCTCTTGTCATGGTGCTTTTCCTAGAAATGTGGTTCATGATAAATGTTTTTACATTTCTTCATATGATGAACCAACTCCTCTGCCGGCATAAACTCCTCTAGCTCAAGAAAGATTGTTGCCTTGTGATCGGGTGGAAGAAGTCAATATTGGAATCATGTTCTTCAATGGAGCTTCTCCTGAGAAATGATCTGTCAAAGGATGAATGTCCATGGGTGACTCATCGAAGATTTCATAGGGCCCATTCACGGATAAATTTTGCAAGA
The DNA here is from genome assembly GCA_034641835.2 of Pinus albicaulis. Lineage (NCBI taxonomy): Eukaryota > Viridiplantae > Streptophyta > Pinopsida > Pinales > Pinaceae > Pinus > Pinus albicaulis. The sequence continues at coordinate 1,641,103,426 of CM076581.1, read as the reverse complement.
AAGCTCAAGAATCACAAAACTCCCCCTAACTGTATGCATGGTCTCCTTTTAGGTAGTCCCGTTATGAAATACCTGGAATATCAAGGATGGCTTTATCAAGTTAACAACATGTGTTGTTGGCTAGAGTGTTAAAGGGACTTCCGGATCAACTTGCTTCCTTCTCCATACTTGGGTAACTTCCTTCTCTGGCTTGGTTGTCATGGTTTTAGCTTATTTAGGAACCCAAGTCAAGTTACAATCATGTCCCATATGTCCAATTTTATGGCAATTGAAGCATTCCATTCTGCTCATAAATGAGGATGTATAATTTCTTCTTGAAAAACTTCTTCTATGATATTGACAGGGACCATTATATTTGTCTTGGCGATATGCCCGAAAATCCTTTGCCATATGCCCAAATTTTGTACAAGAATAGAAATAGCCAAAAAATATACTTTGGTGCTTGTGATGCTACCACAACAGCAAAAACCCACAATATGCATATAAAATTTGAAAATGCATACCCACATACATATAATCCAATACTCTGGCACAGAAGTTTCTTATATAATCTTCAAAGAAGATTTCTTCACTTTTAACCCATGGTTATAAAACCCAACAATAGAAACTTCATATGCAGAAGTTGTTTCCTTTCTTTATACCCTATGGTTATAAACCATATCTAAAAGCTCATTTTATGAAATTCGAATAAATATTCGACTTTGCATTAAAACCCAAAGTATCATCACACACACACACACACACACACACACACACACATATATATATATATTATGGCCCATGCTACCAATCACCTTTAAACAATGACTATGGGTAATTTCTTTAATACCATATTAAATCATTCTTTAATATGCCTTCCACCAATCTTTATTCAATGTGCTCACCAATCCGAATGCCAATAAACATTAATATATAATTTCGGCCATTTACCAACCATCATAGATTCGAGCCCACGCGAAGATATATCAAACCCAAAACATATTACTATATCTGGGTCCCACACTTATGTTAACCTCTGCGCAAATGATGATGCGAATGCCGTCAGATCTCTGATGTTTAGGATCAGAAAACTATCACACAAAAACAGCCCCGATGCTTTATTGCTCTGAAGCAACGTGAAATAAGTGGTTTTGGAATTCCGTCCCAGCTACGTGTCGCGTTCTTACCTGATCACGTTCGATTTCAATAAAACTTCTTACCACTCGAAGGTTGTGCAAAAACCATCTGTTGTTTTCTGAAACTGCCTTCACTGTTCAATGTGATGCTACTCACAGTTCCGCTTCTAATTCTTCAATACGACACATCTATATACTTGGTGAAACACTTAAAGAATCCATCGATTCATTTCACTGCACCATTACTTGGTGTTTTTCCGTCTTTGTTCAACTCGTGATTTTAAACAGGCCAGGGTTCCATCCAATCTTCAAAACCATTCTGGAATTCAAACAACACATGGCTTATTCATCTTCTGAGTTCTCATCCTTCGGTTATAATTACGATAAAACCTCAATGTGACTCAACCCCAGGATCTCACTGCACTGTGTATACACAACAAAATGTGTAATTCCTCCTTGAAATGCTTCATACGATGTCAATTTCAATTGTGAAATACATCTAGGCAATCTTTATCCCTCAATTTAGAAGTCCATGGCAATTTATTTACTGGCATCGATCCATTCTGTGATCGATGCTAATTTCTCAATCACACAGAATTCAATAAATAAACATTCACCCTCAAACCACACAATCTCTTAAAAATTTCACTTGAATATAAAACCACAGAATTTCCCTTGTTCTTGTCAATTTCACTTGCACACAATATACATTCAAAACACAAACTCAGAAATTGAGTTTTCTGTATTGAAACCAATATTTACATAGGAATTCTTCCTCTGGCCTGATCTTCTGTATCAGTGGCCTTTTCCTATTCTATCGTTGGCTTGCAATTCAAACGCTACCTCTCTATTTTTCCTCTACCTTGAATCTATTCTATATGCCTTTTAGGCTTACAATTTATACAAATGGACTCTATAACCAATTCTGGTCTAGATCCTTAACTTGCTCAAAAATTCCTAAGGATCCTCTAAGTCCTAAAATCACTACTTATCCCTAAGGATCCTCTTTCATCCACAAAATAATGAAACAAATTCTAATTTAGGATTTATAATTAATTCCTAAATCTCTCAATCCCTATACACTCTCAACTAGCCTAATTCTCTCATGTTCTCCAACATTTGAGAACATTTACAAAATTCCTCACAATATTTAATTAATTCTCATTAAAATCACTCAAATCATTACATAAGAAACCAACTCCCTTGAAAACACAAAACCCCTAAGTCTAATAAAATACAAGGAATTTTCTTGAGCCTAATGCCCCTGCATTAGACTCCCAAGGTAAAAAATAATCATGATCTCCTGATCATGTGCTTTTAATTTTTGCCTCCTAGATCCCATACTCTGTTTTGCTGCTGTCCAATAGCTGCATTATTCTTCAACTGCACTTTTCCAGGCTTCCATAATTTATTTTGCATCTTGCCACTAGCTATGCTTTCACAGTCTGTTCTTGTTTTTTTCCTTTGCTATTGTTACTTTGCCTTCTTGCTGGTGTCGTTTTCTGAGACACCTTCATCATCAACCTCCTTATGTTTTCAATCTCTATGTCCAGTTTATCTTCTGTCTGGAAATTACTCTGCCTTTTGTTGTTGCTTTAAAATTCTGTTGCTTTTATTGCTGTATATGTTGCTAATACTGTTGTTGTTGCTGCTATAGATGTTGTCGCCAATATTGTTGCTACCTCCCAAACTTCCTGAATATCTCTTAAGATATCTCCCTCTACAACATTCCTCTTTTGCTTATCACCTACAAATTCACTTTTAAAAAATAAATTATCATTTGATTCTTTAACTGCGGTAACATAATCATTCATTCTTCTTTGTATACTAGTAAGCATAATTAATTTTGACAAAATAGTATCTGCTCCTATTTCTTTCAAAACTTCAGGAATTTTCACTTTTTTTTGGCTTTTAAACTTCTATGGTGATCATTTTTCAAGATGATTTCTGGATTATCCACAGTATTGACACATGTTCCTCAATACTGTGGATAATCTGGAAAGCATCTTGAAAATTTTTCACTTTAGTGTCTGTAATTTCTTTCTCTTGCATAATTGTTTCCAAAAAGCATTTCAGCCATTCCCTTTGTACTCATTTTATCTCAACCATATCATCAATATGCTACAATTTTGTTTTACCATATCCTTCTTCTTCTTCTTCTTTGACAATCTTCAGTAATTGTCCTTCACCTCCTTGACTGATTCTGACAGTCAATTCACCTTCTTCAAACTCTGTATCTTCATCCTTTATCAGAATAGAATTCTGATTCTTTTTCATCGTGGTAGTCCTAAAAGTTTGTCCCACAGTCTTCTCTTGGCTAATCATACAAGTCAACTCCTCCTAGTCATCAACAGTAACAAGTTCCTTCATATGAGACATGACTGTCTCACTTTCCTTGGAATTTATGAGTTCCTTCTTCTGCAACAACTCATATTCATTCAAGACAACTCCAAGAGCTGGATTGTCTTCTGTAACACATGTAAACACAGTCAAATTGTCACTTCCAAAATCACAAGACCCGATGGTCTCATTTGATGGTCTAGTCACCAAATCTTCTTTTTGCAGTTCCAAGTCTCTTTCAAGACTCAGAAAATCTCCACTGTCTTTCTTCCCAGATTCCAGGGTTATCTCCATTGTTCTAATCACCATGATACAATGATGATCCTTTACTATGTTTTCAGATAACATAGTTTCTCTTTCATTAAATTCTATGACATTTTCCATTTGTTGTCCTTCTTTGACTGCATAACTAACACATGAATTATCAATATTAAAAATAAAAGACCTCAATTTCTCTTCCTCCTCTAGCCACATATCAGTATGTTACCTTGAGTTTTCTTCCAAATTCTTTATCAACACATCAGTATGCTGATTTAAATTCTCCATGAGACTGTCAGCTAGTCTCTCTTTCTTATCATCTGTTTCATGAATGTCTCTCTGCTCTGGTTCACAATAATGAAATTCTTCAATTTTCTGAATCATTCATACATCCCTATCCTCTATTTCTTGACTGTCATTCATGTCAATTTCTTTGTCTTTCACATTCAGAAATTTATCCTGAGTATAGATCCTCTGCTTTTCCAACTCTCTTCTTTGAAGATCTAATTTTCTATATAACTCAACTATTTCAATTGGGGTAGAACTTGGAAACTTTACACAACTTTCCATACCTTCAGTTGTTCTTGACCAATCATCAGATGGCCCTTCTTCCTCTGTTTCAATATTTTGCTAAATATTCTTATGAGACCCCTTTGTCTCCTTTTGTTTCTGAGATCTTACTATCTCAACATCCTTCTGAACAGAATTCAGATTCAAATTCTTCTCCTTAACAAACTATAAAGCTTGTTCATCATCCTGTGATGTACCTGCAATCATACATAATTCATTATTTTTAAAAACACAAGACTTTTCAGTCTCGTTTGCTTCTTCAAGCATTTCTTCTTGAACATATTTGCATGTGGAATCCTCAAATTCCATCCTTGACTAAAAAATTCTGAGTTCTTCTTTCCATAAGGCAATCTCCTTCTGCCTCCACTTCATTTTTAATGGTTTCCAAATTATCTTCTTTCCCTTCAATGGAAAGATCCATCCTCCTCTCTGGTTTTCCTCTTCTTGTAGCCATTCCTTTAGTACCTCCAGTTGTACTTTCATCACTGCAATATCTCTGTGGAATTATTTAGAACCTCTTCTCTGATCCTCCATGATCATCTTCTTCATGAGCTCCTCACTCAATATGAGTTGCACTAAGCCTATGCAACAACAAGTTCTCCCTGCTACCACTTACCTCACCAATCCCCTCTCTGGACTTGGTCTTTTGGCACGCACTAGTTCTCTATCTCTGGAACCTCTTAAGCACTCTCTTCTGCTCTCTCTAGGCTTATATCCTCAGCTCACCTTCTCTTGAGAACACTTCAGCTATTCTCCCTATCCAACCTTTAGCTGGAATATTAGGTTCACTGCCATCTTCATCAAAATCTTTGTCTTCATCTTGTCTGCAACCAGAATTCTGCAATCAAAATTTTCAAACCAGATTAAAATTATCTCACCTTCAAGATCTCTGCATGACCTTGTTCTCTTCATTCACTTGTACTTTGATTGGATTTTATTCATTCGTTTCTGCAAATACCTGTTCACTTCAATTCTGTGTATCTGTTGTTTATCAGATCTGATCTCCTTCTCCCCTCATCACACATGCATTCTGATTTAAAAAAAAATCTTTAACTTTCAAAAGATCTTTTCCAGCTTTGATACCAAAATGATGCTGCCACAACAGCAAAAACCCACAATATTCATATAAAATTTGAAAATGCATACCCACATACATATAATCCAATACTCTGGCGCGAAATTTTCTTATTTAATCTTCAAAGAAGATTTCTTCACTTTTAACCCATGGTTATAAAACCCAACAATACAAAATTCATATGCGGAAGTTGTTTCCTTTATTTATACCCTATGGTTATAAACCATATCTCAAAACTCATTTCATGAAATTCGAATAAATATTTTACTTTGCATTAAAACCCAAAGTATTATCACACACACACACACACACACACACACACACACACACACACACATATATATATATATAATGGCCCACGCTACCAATCACCTTTAAACAATGACTATGGGTAATTTCTTTAATACGATATTAAATAATTCTTTAATATGCCTTCCACCAATCTTTATTCAATGAGCTCACCAATCTGAATGCCAATAAAGATTAATATATAATTTCGGCCATTTACCAACCATCATATATTCGAGCCCATGTGAACATATATTAAACCCAAAACATATTACTATATCTAGGTCGCACACTTACGTTAACCTCTGTGTAAATGATGATGCAAATCTCATCAGATCTCTGATGTTTAGGATTGGATGGCTATCGCGTAAAAATAGCCCCGACATTTTATTGCAACGAAGCAACGAAAAATAAGTGGTTTTGGAATTTCGTCCATGCTACGTGCTGCGTTCTTACTTGATCGTGTTCGATTTCAATAAAAATGCTTACCACTCGAAGGCTGCGCGAAAACCATCTGTTGTTTTCCGAAACCGCCTTCACTGTTCACTGTGATGCTACTCACAGTTCTGCTTCTAATTATTCAATACGACACCTCCGTATAATTGGTGAAACACTTAAAGAATCCATCGATTCATTTCACTGTGCCATCACTTGGTGTTTTTCCATCTTTGTTCAAATCATGATTTCAAACAGGCCAGGGTTCCATCCAATATTCAAAACCATTATGGCATTTAGACAACATGTGGCTTATTCATCTTTTGAGGTTCTCATCCATCGGTTATGATTACAATAAAACCTCAATGTGACTCAACCATTAGATCTCACTGCACTATGTATACACAACAGAATGTGTAATTCCTCCTTGAAATGCTTCATACGATGTCAATTTCAATTGTGAAATACATCTAGGCAATATTTATCCCTCAACTTAGAAGTCCATGGAAATTTATTTACTGGCATCGATCCATTCTATGATCGATGCTAATTTCTCAATCACACATAATTCAATAAATAAACTTTCACCCTCAAACCACACAATCTCTTAAAAATGTAGCTTGAATACAAAATGACAGAATTTCCCTTGTTCTTGTCAATTTCACTTGCACACAATATACATTCAAAACACAATCTCAGAAATTGAGTTTTCTGTATTAAAACCAATATTTACATAGGAATTCTTCCTCTCGCCTGATCTTCTGTATCAGTGGCCTTTTCCTATTCTACCCGTAGGCTTGCAATTCAAACTCTACCTCTCTATTTTTCCTCTACCTTGAATCTATTCTATATGCCTTTTAGGCTTACAATTTATACAAATGGACTCTATAACCAATTCTGTTCTAGATCCTTAACTTGCTCAAAAATTCCTAAGAATTCTCTAAGTCCTAAAATCACTACTTATCCCTAAGGATCCTCTTTCATCCACAAAATAATGAAACAAATTCTAATTTAGGATTTATAATTAATTCCTAAATCTCTCAATCCCTATACACTCTCAACTATCCTAATTCTCTCATGTTCTCCAACATTTGAGAAAATTTACAAAATTCCTCACAATATCTAATTAATTCTCATTAAAATCACTCAAATCATTACATAAAAAACCAACTCCCTTGAAAACACAAAACCCCTAAGTCTAATAAAATACAAGGAATTTTCTTGACCCTAATGCCTTTGCATCAGCCTAGGAGATTAAAGTTCCTTGAAGTACTTCTGAAGCCTTTTGGCCTTGGAATTATTTGATGATATTCCTTTCCTTTTGTATTCTTGGCATCATCTATAAATCTCCTTGGAGTAGGGTTTCTTCTAATGTCATATTGACTCTTTCCTTTGCTGGAATTGGGAGTATCATTTCTTCCTGGCTTCCTCACATCCTTGTTTGAAGCATTATCATTCTTGCTTGAGGGTTCACCTACATAGTGAAGACCTGATTTATCAAGGGGAAATCTTTAATGACTTAGGATGTCATCTAGGGTTTGAGAACTCTTCAAGTTCTTATTTAGAAAGTCAACTTCCTTTTTAAGAGAGACAATTTCTTCTTTCAATTTTTCACAATCTTCATCTTTCATGACTAGTTTCTTCTTCATTTCTTCCATCATCCTTTTGCTTCGTGTGCTTCATTTTTAAGGGAGATGATATTTGATTTCATTATGAAGACTTCTTCATTCTCATTTGCTAGAATGCTCTCCATTTCTTCTTTTATTATTGTAGCTTCACATGTTTCATCCTTGAGAAGATTGATGTCTGATTTTAGTTTGAAGATTTCTTCATCCTTTTCCTCTAGTTGGCATATCATGGTGTTTCTCTCCTTTTATGCTTCATCAACTTTTCCTTCTATGAATTCCAAAGTTTCCACCAAATTCTTGGCTCCTTGTACTTGTTTTCTTGCTTCTTCTAGTTGAGATCTAAGAGAAGAGACCTCTTCATTGTATTGACCAATCTCTACTTCAAGATTGTTCAAGATCTTAAGTCTTTGTTCAAGGTGGCTTGACAAAGTTTCTTCCCTTTTCTTTGCCTTACCTAATTGATTTTTCATAGATATGACTTCTTCATGATTCTTTCTTTTGTTTTGTTGAAATTCCTCCAGAAGTTTGATGAGCTCCTCATTTATTTTTTGTACTTGAAGCTTGAAAAGGTCAACTTCCTTCCTTGTCTTGTCTTGGTCACCATCTTGCACTTTCTTCTTAAGTTCCTCATTTTCTTTTTTGAAACTGTTAATCTCTTCCATGGAAGCCATAAGTTTATTTAGGAGATCTTATTCAAATTCTTCTTTGTTCCCATCGTCTTCTAGGTCTTCTTTAGTCTTGCTGTCATCTCTCTTATCTTCAGCTTCCTTGATGGATTTTGGGCTTCTTTATTGTTTTCCATCATCTTCTTGACTAGATCTCATTGTCAACGCTCCTTTTGAGTGAAGATCATGAATTTTGTCCCATATGACTTTTGTTGACGAACATTTTTCAAAATTGGCCTTCACAGAATTGGTAACCCATTCAAGATTGCCTTCATTGCTCTTGTATTGTACTCCTTTGATTCTTCGTCCATCGTGTCAGTAGTAATCACTGATCTCCAAACTTCAATTCCTTGAGTCTTCAAGAAATTCCTCATTCTTGCCTCCCATATATCAAAATTTCCATTGAACAATGGAGCCTTCACAAATTGATTGACTTCAATTTCGATGGTTGAGGAAGACACATCTTTAGAAGGATTGGAGAATTCATTCCTTGGATTTTCCATTTGTGTTCTAATGATCAACCTTTAAGCTGTTAGGCTTTGAGTGAAGGTATTGGCTCTGAAACTAATTGTTGGAAATACTGAGAGGGGGATGAATCAATATTTATTTTCAATTGCTAATTTTACCAGTTATATCACTTATATTTAGAACACAAATGAAAAATGATGAAATAAATACTTTTATTACTTTCTTCTTTACAATAAGTAAAGTAAAATAATGATATAGGGCTCAAACCCTAAACGAAGACTCCAATCTTCCAGGATCCAACCTGTATTGTGCCAAGCACTGACTTGGTCTTTCCAAGGCTCAACCTTGTCAATTTTAGACACCAACCTCTAGGGCTCCAACCCTGTCAATTTGAGGCACCAACCTCTATGGCTCCAACCCCATCTCTGGTACAGGCTCCGACTGGGTTTCTTAAGGACTCCTATCCTCTAGGGCTACAACCCACTACTTCAAATCTTCAATATGAATTCAACGGTTCTTCAAGGCTCCCAATGTCTTCCTCAACAAGCCTTGTCAATGATCTACAATTATCCATTCACTTAGTCTTCTCGTCACATCATCAATGAAAACCTTGCCTTCTCAGAAGGTGTCACCACAACTCTTCATGGTACTCAAACAAAATCTCCAAAGTTACATCATGAGGGCTTTCAAAAATGCATCATGATTTCCAAGGATGCCTTTAAAGTGTCTTTGATATGCTACCCCAAGAACTCTTCAAGAGTTCCAAGTACCTTACTGCACCAAGGCTCCTAATACTCCACTGTCCAAAAGCTTCGCTGCTCCAAGGCAGCTACACAAATCCTCAGCTCAATACAAAAGGATTTTAAATGAGGTCACTCCAAGGTTGTCTTCAATATTTGGTCACAAGACTTCAAAATATGTTTCCAAAGCAAGGTCTGTAAAACAGTGCCAACTTCCAATCTTCTAACCAAGGTCTGCAATAATTCAAGATAAAGATTGTCCTTTATTCCTCTTCAATTATTGCTCAAAGAATGTTACAAGTTTGCTACAAAAAGGCTGGGAAATTTCTTTAAGTAAACTTCTCTAATGTCTGCTTAAGGAGCGCTTCAATATTTCCTCAGAAAATTGAAGGTTTGAGCTGAAGACAATTTAACAATTTCTTAAGTCCTATCCCGAGCTTCTATGGTGACTATTCGAAATGGAGATATGTCACAGTTCCAACCTCCAAGGTAGTTGTCCAAGACACAAGCTAAAAGAAATAAATCCAATTTCCTATAGATTATTACAGGTCCGAGGTATCAAGGTCTGTTGCCTTCCATCTTAGTTCATAGATACACACAGGTTGTTGCCTTTGAAATTCTCCAATAGGTGGCTACCACACATAGGAGCAGATCTAAGTCTATTTGAGCCTTCAAATGAGCCTTATACAAAAATAACAGTCCATTGTTTGGTTCATTAACAAAATTTTATATGTACACACACAGATCTAGACTGGTCTCCTATAGTCCTTTGTTGTCCCTTTTTATATCTTCTACAATTGATCCAAGTTCTTTGTCCACCACGGATATAATTTCCCACAGTTCTGTGTGACGTCTTTAAAGCTTCAACCAAGCCTTTAACAGACTGTCCAACAGTCCAAAATGCAACGTATCCTTAAAAACAATGCCCAAACAGTGAAATTCTATGTCCTCTCAGCCTCCTTGCTATTCTGTATCTTCTCTCTGAAATGATCACCGAAAAATGATGCCAAAATGAAGCGTTTTAACGTCATATTTATACATATTTTTCTTTTTGACGAAGAGTCATGTCCCTTGGCCGAGAGGCCGACTTGCATGAGTTGTCTCATGTCGGTCTGCATAGAACTAATATTTTTCCAAACTTGTAAATTCATTTTCTCTCAAACCGCTGGGAGTTTTGCAGCAAGTAAGGGATTGTTGGAAAGCCAAAATTATGCTCTAAAGGATGGTGAAGGTCTCACAAAGAAATGCTGCCTCTAAGATGATGAAAAATATTTTTTAATGTGATTGTCCTTAAATTTTTTTGCATAACATTTTTGCGACAGAATGGCTTCTCCAATGATTGGCTCCTTTATTGTTTATCTTCTTCATCATCATAGGATCATGTATGACATCCACATCATAATACTATCCAACAATGAATGTATCATCTCATGTCATCATATACTCGTGCAATGGTAAGTCATAGTGCAACCTTTATTAATTTTTTATTGGGAAAACTTCAAAGTAGTCTTTCAACCATGTCATCAAGACCATTATCATGTGTGGTCATTCAAGAGTATGACATCATCATGTGTATGACTTCATTGAGTATAGTCCTCCACATCATGTGTCACCAAGTGATTCATCATATCATGTCCCTAGACATTGTCCACATCATCAAATGGTCCTCCATCAACTATGTTATCTTAACATCATACTGGATCCAATTTTCTTCATCAAGAGTAAGCACATCATCATCAATGACATCCTTATTAACCAAGAGGCATGACATCATATGGAACTGGGCATATTGACATCTCAGTCAATGTCATATTAACATCAATGACAACCTTATACCAACAAATTCCTCCCTTCCTCTTCTTGTGGCCTCCTCATCAATAGTTCCCACCATAGCTAAACATAATCTGTAATAAATATACCCTCCAATGGTTCCTCCCAAGTATGCAAACCCAAATGGCTCACATCATGAAAAAGTGGAAGGTGTAAGTGGAAACCTCTTTTTTGTCCAATGGCCTCCTGAAGGTAGGAGTGATGATAAACATAGGGAATCTCATCCCCAATGAGAGTCCTCCATACCCATTCTATCATCCAAATGAAATGAGCCATTCTAGGCAGCTCATCAAATAAATCCTCAACCCCTGGTTTATGCAATGTATTGGGGCTGCATGGAGAGATTAGATTTTTCAACCCAATTTGTTTCTCTCTCTATTTATTGTAAGTATGGGGATGTTGTTGATCTTGGGCTGAAATTTCACGGCCTCCAAGAATGGCCCAAGTTACCCCACCAAACAAATCAACCATAAAGTGCCTCCTCCAAGAACTCAAGTTCTCCAAATGGCTCCTCCCAGATGAAGAAAAGAGATGTAGTGTGGCAATCATGGTTTGCCCATTGTTTCTCCTGAAACATGCAACACGTAAAGTAGGGAGAATCACACTCCCAATGGGAACCTCCAACTCTTGTGCCACTCTCCCAACAAAGCTTCCCATAAACATAATAACATCACCAATATATGGAAGCAAAAACCAATGAAAACAAGTTGACATATAACAATCGAAAGGTGGATCATAGCTCCTCATATGGAACCAGCATAGTGCATCCCCTGCCTACCTCAAAAAAATGAATAAAAAGGGTCTTTTCAACCACTTTTTTTCTGCCACAATCATCCTACAAGAGAGGATCATAAAAGTAAAATGTGGTGCCAATGGTGCACACTAAGGATCATGTGGCCTCCCCCACAAACCACCAATAGCATGGCCAACATCAATGCTGAAAATGGCCTCAAGTACATCAAAATATAGTATACAAGAATGGATAATCCTCCTTGGTACAACATGCTGCTCATATAAAGTAAAGAAGTACAAATCATAATACAAAAATGTACCTTCTCTACGATGTACTTTAGTCATTGAGCTGAAATGGCTCAACTGAAAGTTCTCCCTCACTCTCAATGAGTAGGGAAGTGGTTGTGACAACCTCTCCATCACCATTCGGGCTATGCATCTCTCCATATGTTGATATATTTCCTGTTGGATGCCCTCCCAAGTTAACTCCTCCATCAAAGAATGAAATGCATCAAAGTGCATGGAAAGAAAGTCCACATGTGTTGCATGTAGTAGCTGCCTCTTGAGCTCAGAAACTTTAGTCAAGAAGACTCTGCCATAAGAATAGATGACCTCATCACCCACCATGTACCTATCATCTCCCTCCGGGTCATCAAGAATCATGCAAGCACCAAGATCCTTGGAGTACTCTACCAAAAGTTGAGACCTCCAATATGGATCAATCCTCCTAAGAGACATCACTGAAGATATGAAATGTGAAGCTCCCCACATGCTGTTGTCTTTTCCTTTGACATCCCTCATGCCAAATTCATCCTCCAAAGTGTTTCCATGCCCAAAATGCAGCTGCACATGCTCAACTAAAATTTTTGGGCTTTGGAATTTGGCTTCCCATGAGAAGCTACCCTCCAAAAAGAACCTCCTAATTTTGGCCAATATAAGCATGAGTGGCCTCCATCTACTCCAATGTATGGGGGATTCCTTCCTCAAATGTAGTACCCTTTGTTTCTCCAAATACATAGAGAAGTTCCCTTTCACCGTGGTGGTGCCATCCTCCATCACTACAGCAACTTCTGTCAGCGCAGAATGTGTAATGAGAGTGGGTAATGCTGAAAATGGGAGAATGCCTCCCTCCTCCTTGAGTCTATCCCAAACTCTCTGTGTTGTACTAGAATCCTCCAAGGTTTTCACCTCTCCGAAATCTACGAGTGGTGAACCAAATGGAAAGATGCCTCTCACCAACTCTAGATCTAGTGGCCTCACAGGTGGAATGCCCCTATGTAGTGAGACATCAAAATCTGAAGTGGACTATATATATGAGTGGACTGATTTGTCCCTCTCTTCACTGTGAAATATAGTCTCCTTATTTTGTGCAGAAACCTCCTGAAATAGATAAGGGTGAATGCTCATCATCCCTTTATGTTGATCCTTTTCTTCGTCCATCTCACAATCCACAAAAACTGATACATGCTGCTTTAGAATTATACTTTGGTTCCCACATGTTGGATCATTTGGAACTTCTTGCAAAGACACAAGAGCTCCTCTAATGAAGTGTTGGAACGGGGTCTCCTACCAAGCTACGAAATTGGTCCATTTTGAATGTTTTTTATTATATTTATCCTAGCGCAGGGGTTTTGGGGCAGGTCAAAGCCTCGAAAGCATTGTCATGGGTCAAAGGGTAAACTAGGGGTTCGAAAACCATGGGTTGCGGACCATAGGAAATTCGAGGCTATATTGTTATAAATAGAGATGAATTTTGTATTGTAAAGGATAAGAAATGATGAGCTATTGATGTGAATTGTGATTTAAGCTATCTGTTTGGGTTTTGGGGAACGAACTTCTGCTGGTTGTGTGCGCGAAGATCCAAGTCCAGCTGTGTGTGGACCCTGCTGCTGTGTGCGCAGGTTGGGAAGGGAATTGTAAGGAATAATTGATGAATGAATGAATGTGAAAGATTGTTAGAGAACTGAATCTGTGAGTAGTGTTACGTGAATTACTGATAATTGTTGTATTGTGCATTTTTCGTCCTTAAGTTGTGAAAGATCTGTATACTGTGTTCTTGGATCTAGATCTGTTATGTTATGTTTATGTAATGTTGTGTTGATATAATAACAAGCATATAAATATATATCTAGTGCACGTGGATGCAAATAGAGACTTAATTAACCCTGCGTAGAACAAGGTAATCGGGGATTATCGGGCCTAGTGCAGCTCTGCTTGTTTTACCCATCCATTCTCAGGGTGTGGAAACCTGGTTCCAACACCCACCCATACTACTTTGGGTGAGACTTTGACATGCGCAAGCGAGTCACTGCCAAAAGGGCCAGTAGTATAGGGGTTTGTTGGAAAACCTTGCACACCGAACCTGGCTCAGGACACCTCGAGCCAACAAATGGTTTCATTGCCGGGACTGGAAGAATTCCAAGAGAGTAATTGAGTAATGACAAGAAAACAATGGAAGCCTGAGAGAAAAGAGATTGAAGACTGGTTCAAAAGATAGATCCAGGAGTTCACAGTAAAAGAAAATAACAGTGAAAAGTTAACGGCGGAAAGGTGGAAAAATAGGTACATTCTTACTAAAAGCTACGAAATATTCTTTGTAACCTTTACGATTAAACTCCAGGAGTGGCTGGCTATAATTTTGGAATTCTAGAAGTGTTGGAAGGATGAGCGAGTCACTCAGTGGACCCCAGAGCTGCTCGAGTAGCTGGAAAAAACTAATAATACTATCACACGTACGGTGGATCACTGGGTGGATAGTGTGCTGGGAGGATTTGTGACAGAATTTGCCATTGATTAGTTTGCATCATACTCTGAGGTTGAATGGAAATTCTTCAAAGAGTTTCAGGGAAAATTTCTGAGGACGTTATCGTTGCTGAGCAATAAATTATGTTGTGAAACCATCTCCAAAAAGAGAAGAAAAGAGATATCAACGCCTTAGAAATAAGCCACTTCAAGGGGACAACCTCCAATACATTACATGAATGAAAAATTCTTGGATGATTCAAATTAAAAAACCTCCTTTCTATATATAGGAGTCCATGGGGCCACAATGTAATCCAAGCCGACCTAACAATAATAATTTAAGGGCACAATAATAACAATATGGGGGTTACAAGGGTACAATAATAACAATAAGGGGGTTACACTAACAAAAATAAGGGACTATGCTAGTAATATAGGGACCTAACATGCCCCTCTCCTTCAAAAAAGTGTTGTCCTCAACGCTTGAGTAGCTCTGGGTGCTTCTGTATAAAATTCTCATCCTCCCATGTAGAATCTTAAGTGGGTAAGTTCTTCCACTTGATGAGATACTCTGAAATTGATCGATTCCATAGTTGTCGAGTTCTTGTTTCCGTGACCGCTTCAGGTTCCAATATGATTTTTCCTTCCTCATCAAGTTCTGGCAATATTGTTTCAACTGGAAGATTTTCACCTATAACCTTCTTTAAGCATGAAACATGGAAAATTGGATGCACTCGTGAAGAAGCAGGAAGCTCCAATTTGTATGCCATAGTACCAATATTTTGCAACACCTTGTAAGGACCATAGTACTTTGGCGATAATTTATTATCCTTCTTAGCTTGCTCGAGGGACATTTGTTTGTATGGTTGTAGCCGTAAAAATACCCAATCTCCTACATCAAAGCTTCTCTCGCTGCGATGTTGATCTGCCTGTTGTTTCATTCGATTTTGTGCCAAATTCAGGTTATCCTTTAAGAGTTGGAGAACTTCTTGTTGATGCTCGATGTGATCTTCCACTGCTTGAACCTTCGAATTTTCTCTTAAAGATGATGTGAAGGATGGTGGATGATATCCATAAAGTGCCATAAATGGGGTAATTTTTGCTGCAGTATGGAAGGAAGTGTTATACCACCATTCAGCAAGAGGTAACCACTTGACCCATTGTGTTTGTTTATCAGATACAAAACAACGAAGATATCCTTCCAAACATTCATTTACTATCTCAGTTTGACCATCAGATTGAGGATGATAAGATGAGCTATGAGCTAATTGAGTACCCAAACAAGAAAATAACTCCGTCCAAAAATTTCCAGTAAAAATGGGATCTCTGTCGCTCACAATAACCCTTGGGCTTCCATGTAGCTTTTGAATTATGTCCATAAATGTAGTAGCAACTGTACTTTATTTAAATGGATGAGATAATGCACAAAAGTGTGCATACTTGGTAATTCTATCAACTACCACCATGATGACACTCTTTCCTTCGGACTTAGGTAAACCTGTGATAAAATCCATTGAAATCTCCTCCCAACGTTGACTTGGAATGGATAAAGGTTGTAGAAGTCCCAGGGTCTTAATTGTCTCAACTTTATTCTGCTGGCAAACCAAACATTCCGCCACAAACTTTTGAATATCAGATTTAAGGCCATCCCAAAAAATTATTTCTTCACCCTGTGGTAAGTTTTTAAAAATCCCGAGTGTCCTCCTAAAGGAGAAGTGTGCAATTCCAGAAGAATCTTTTGTTTTAGTTGGGAATTCTTACAAAGATATAAGCGATCTTTGTACCATAAGGAATCATTTTCCAACTAAATGTATCAGATGTACTAGGATCTTGCTGCAACTTTTGAATGAGTGTCCATACATCTTTGTCCTTCTTCCATTCATCTCTTGCTTCGGTTATCCAATCTGGTTGGATAATAGAATGGCACAAAGCAATGCTTCCACCTCTTCATTCTTTCTTGAGAGTGCATCTGCAACAACATTAAGCTTTCCTTTTTTGTAGATTATTTCAAAGTCATAACCCAACATCTTTGTGACCATTTTTGCTGCTCTTCTGAAGATAGTCTTTGTTCCAAAAAGTGTTTAAGACTATCATGATCAGTTTTTACCTTGAAGTGTCTTCCCATTAGGTAAGTTATCCATTTCTTTAGTGCATGCAGTATTGCTAACATTTCCTTCTCATAAATAGGTTTCTGTAAATACTTTCCTTTGATTGGATGACTTTCAAAAGCAATGGGTCTTCCTTCCTGCATTAAAACAACACCAATTCCATTTCCTGAGGCATCGCATTCCACAATAAAGGTTTCTGTAAAGTCTGGCGTAGCTAAGACTGGTGCTCGACACATTGCCTCTTTAAGATGTTCAAAGGCCTTAGTTGCTTCAGGAGTCCATGAAAATGCATATTTCTTCAATAATGTTGTTAGAGGTGCTGCTATTCTCCCATAATTCTTAACAAACTTGCGATAATACCCTATTAACCCGAGAAATCCTTGCAACTGCTTTATGGTTGTGGGGAATTTCCATTATTTAATGGCTTTAATTTTGTTAGGGTCTACCTTAACACCCTCGTGAGATACAATATGACCCAGATATTCCACCTCTTGTACTCCAAAGAAACATTTGGATTTTTTGGCATATAATTGTTTCTCTTGCAATAGTTTGAGCACCCTGTCAACATGTTCAACATGATCCTTCCAAGACCTGCTATAGATTAGTATATCATCAAAAAATACCAGCACAAATTTTCTAAGGAAGGGTTTGAAAATGGAATTCATCAACCTTTGAAATGTAGAAGGTGCATTGGTAAGGCCAAAAGGCATGACCAAAAATTCATAATGACCCTCATGAGTTCGAAATGTTGTTTTTGGAATATCTTCAGTCTTCATTCTAATTTGATGATACCCTGAATGAAGATCCAATTTGGTAAAATAAATTTCTCCATGTAATTCATCCAATAATTCATCAATCACAGGAATGGGAAATTTATCTTTAATGGTGAGCTTATTGAGCTCCCTATAATCCGAACACATGCACCATGATCCATCCTTTTTGTGTACCAATACTGCAGGAGAAGAGAAAGAACTTTGACTAGGTTGAATTATACCTGCCTCTAACATTTCTGCAATCATACGTTCAATTTAGCTCTTTTGGACATAAGGATATCTATAAGGCCTGGTTTTTGGAGGAACACTTCTTGGAATCAAATGAATAGCATGATCATGATAAAAAATAGGTGGGAGTCCTTTTAGAGTTTCAAAAACCTTGGAATGATTGTCCAAGAATTTTTGGAGATCTGCAGAAATAGATGATTTTGATGTTGGAACTTCTAGTGAGCATAATTGTGAAATTATGCCTCGTTTTTCTTTCTTTAGAAGCTTTGTCATGACATTAGAGCTTATTATCTTTCTCGGCTTCCCTGCAGTACCCTGTAATTCGACTTCCTTTCCTTCTGAAAAAAATTTCAAGAAAAGTTCTTGAAAATTAAAAGCTACTGTCCCCAAAGATTGTAACCATTATACTCCTAGTACAACATCAACACCTCCCATAGGAATGGAAAGCATTGGACTATTCAATAAATAGTGCCCCATGGTTAGCTTGATATTATGGCATTTTCTAGAGCAATTTATAGTTCCTCCATTTGCAACCATCACTTGACATTCTGGTGCTGGGTATAGGAAACAATTCAATTCCTTGGCTACCTTACAATGAATAAAATTATGGGCACTATCCGAATCAATCAACACTATTACCTTTTTCTTCTTGATATGTCCTTCTATCTTGAGAGTTTGAGGAGTGGTAATTTCTGCCAATGCATTACACAATATGGTTAGACTCATTTCTTCCTCTTCTTGGGTTGGTTCTTGGTGTATATCCTCTTCGTGTTCATTTTCTTCTTCCTCTTCACAATCTATGTAAAATAATTTCTTCTTAGCACACTTATGACCTTTAGTGTATTTGCTATCACAACTGTAGAAAAACCCTTTTGCTCTTTTTTCATCCAATTGTTGTGGTGTCAACCTTGTAGGTTGTGGAAATCTAGGAGTAGCAACACTTCCCTCTTTATAGAAGTGAGTGGTAGGCTTCCTTGTCGCCATAATTTTACATTCAATTTTTCTGGCCAACCTGAATGCCTTCTCCAATGAATCAGGTTCCAAAACACAAACTTCATGTTGGATGTTATCCTTTAAAGTACCTATGAAGAGATCAATCTTGTGTTCCTATGGAATATCAGTTACCCTTATATTCAATTTTTGGAAGTCCTCAATGTGCTCCCCATTAAACCCTTTTGTTTGAGATTTATCAATTGGCTAAAGAAGGTGTTTCTCTTTGTATCCTCATAATGTGCTATCATTTCCTCCGTAAAAATTGACCAAGTGACAATTTTTTTACGAGAGCAAAGCCATCGATACCATAGAAATGTATTTTGTTCTAAATGTAAAGTTGCAATGCATACCTTTTGTGTGTTTTGCACGTTATGGAGATCAAAATATTGCTCCATCTGTAGTATCCATGTTACAGGATCCTTTCCATCAAACTTCCTCATATCCATTTTTTGAATATGGTGGTTCTTCCTGCCAACATTAGATTTTATGAAATCACGATTAACATTTATTTTGTTCTCATCATGAGTTTCCTCTACTATCTTTTCACCATTAGGAAAATTTTCTTGTATCAACTTTGTCAAACCTTCCATGTCTGCTTTTAGATCATTCTTCATGTTTTCCATCTTAGCTTCCATGTCATCCATCTTAGATTCCATGCCAGCTTCCATGCCATCCATCTTAGCTTCCATGCCATTCTTCAAACCATCCATATTATATTCCACACCTTTATTCTGACCATCTCCATCTTAGTTTCCCCACCTTTCTTCCCTTTCTTCCAAAGAAACTTCCATGTCATTTTTTGTTGCTCTTTCTGAGAGGCGAAATTTGTGCACCTTACATAATTTGATATGTAACAATTTCCCATTTCTTAAGTCTTCATAGTCCATGATGAACTTTTCAAGAGTTTAGTGGGTGTTGAATTATTTTGCAGGTGTTTTAGAATCCAATACTTGATCAGTCATTCTACAATATGCTGCCATGCCTTGAATTCAACTTTGATTCTTCAAACAAGACATGGATTGAAAAAAAATACACTTTTACTTTTGAGCTTCGATATTGAAATTGAATTATCTGTATAATTGCGGATCCTAAATATCTGAAATTCAGCCCTGTAGTAGCCCTCTGAAGCTTATTTCAAATGCCATAGGTCTGATCTGATTTGGATTCTTCAAGGAAAATTTATATCCAATCTCCCACAATGACCCAATTTTGGACTGGTTCAGTAGAGTGAACATGTACGACTTGCCACGTGTCAATGTTTCCTCCTTTGGCTCTGAAATTTATAGATCGAAAACTACAATTTGTGTAATTGTAGCCACTTTTTACAACATTCCAATCTGATGTTCAGAGAGAGAGCTATGAAGTTTTTCCCACGATCACCTCTTTGAGATGAAATTCAAAAGCTTCAAAAAGCCCTAACTTCTGTAGATCATATATCCGAAAATATTGTGAACCAATATCTAAAATTTTGCGACAATGTTCCTCAGGTGCGCCTTCTCACTCTAAAAATTTCAGCTTCTGAACCTTTGTCGCAAAAAATTTATTACGAAAATACCACGATGACCTGTTAAGGTTAAATTCAGGAGCCTACAAAATGACCTAACTTGCACAGATCATATCTCCAAAAATATTGTGAACCAAGCTCTAAATTTGTATTAAAAATGTTCTCCGGGATTTTTAGCCGCACTCTATAAATTTCAGTCTGATTGCTGACAGAAAAAAAAGAAATACCAGCGAAAATTCACGAGGGTTTATTTAGGCGGTGAAACCTAGAATCTCAAGCTCTAATGCCCAAATATTGTGAAGCATTAAAAGAGAAAAATTATAATGCCTTAGAAATAAGCCACTTCGAGGGGGCAACCTCCAATACATTACATAAATGAACAATTCTTTGATGATTCAAATTACAAAACCTCCTTTCTATATATAGGAGTCCATGGGGCCACAATGTAATCCTAGCCGACCTAACAATAATAATTTAAGGGCACAATAATAAAAATATGGGGGTTACAAGGGTACAATAATAACAATAAGGGGGTTACAATAACAACAATAAGGGACTATACTACTAATATAGGGACCTAAAAAATTACTGTGCGAAAAGAGTATTTTGTGTAGTCATACTGACTGAATGACCTCCGATCTAGATGGGAGCGCAACACGCAGTACTAAATACTATCGGACCAACCTTGACGGAGGGAGATCCACCTACAATCGGCTACAGGAACCAGGTGAGGAATATCCCCAAGTGACATCGCCACCGAGGTCGCGCAAAGGTAAGAATTCGCCTATACTGCCACCCTCCCTAGACAGTGATATGGTTGCGCATATGAAACTACCTACCTTCAGGGGGGTAGGAGATGAGGATATGGACCGGTTTTGGTTCGCTGCAGACTTTGTATGGACTGCGCAGAATGTGGTGAGTGATATGGTAAAAAGGGTGCAGCTGTTGTTGGCCTTCGAGGACAGGGCCCTGGACTGGTATATGCAGTATATTGCCCAGAATGGGAGTGCATCTATTCAAGATATCAAGGAAGCTTTAAAGCACCAGTTCAGGAAGCCGAAATCTTATTCCCAGTTGGTAGCATAAGTAAAGGACTTCAAACAAGGTGCTTTTGAGTTAGTATGGGAGGCTGATCAATGACTGAAGAAAGCAACTAGGGAAGGAGGGTTTGAATATGATGATAGACAACATACGGAATGGTTCATCGCTATGTTGTTACCTCATCTATGCACGTCGGTGAGTCATTAGACCTTTGAGTCGTAGGAGAAGGCTGTGGAAGTCACTATGAAACTGGAGGCTGCCCCTCGAGAGGATACGTCCGC
The DNA here is from genome assembly GCA_034641835.2 of Pinus albicaulis. Lineage (NCBI taxonomy): Eukaryota > Viridiplantae > Streptophyta > Pinopsida > Pinales > Pinaceae > Pinus > Pinus albicaulis. The sequence goes on along the minus strand of CM076581.1, from coordinate 1,641,081,612 downwards.
AAGGGTACAACAAATCTAGGAACAACTTGGGGCTATGCAAATGGAGATATAGAACCTGCGAAAAGAGTGAGGAAAGGACAGTTGCGCAGATCTATGGTGCATACGAGGCCGGGTGTCTGGCCATATGAAGGATCAGTGCCCTTTGTTGACGGATTACATGCAAGCAAGAGGACCTAGTCTGGTACGCCCAGGGGTGAGTAGGGAACCCGTCCTATTACGACCAAGTTCAAGCAGTCCTGCGCTATGGTTTGATGATTTTTAGGTAGCAAGACTACATGATACGAACCATTACCCTCGGCTAAGTGCATACATCCCAGAACTAAAGCAGCAATGGTGCCGATTCTGTCGATCAGTGGGACATGATGAGAAGAACTGTCATACGTATGACTTAATGATGGATCGTGGGAACTTATATAGGGTACAATCAGAGCCTACATCGCCAAGAATTTCTGCGCACTTTGGAGGATCACCAACCCAAGGCAAAGGAGGTTGGGGAGGAAGCGTAGGACGAGGATGTGGGCAGCTAGTTTATTATAACTATGGGGAAATAGGGAACTTTTCCAGAGAATGCCCAAATCCCACTAGGCCATCATGCAAATACTGTAGGCAGCTGGACCATGAGGTAGAGGACTACCCAATTTTAATATCTAAGATGCAGGAAAAGAAGCCCACCCCTATGCAGAACGTAAATAGAGTTAAATCCGAGCTAAGAAAGGCAGATCCCTGTGTAAAATTCATGACACGTAGCGGGCTAGTCACCCAGGGAGCAAAAGAGGAGCTTGCCTCCCAGGAAGGAGTGCCTTTCAAATAACAAACACCACTGATAGTCCCCACGCAGCCGCCAATGCAACCTCAGATAGGAGAAGGGTTTGAGCCCTTTTTAAAGGCATGTCTGAAGCTGCTGCTAAATCCGCAGGCTGTAGGAAATCCCCAAGCACTACTAAATACCTGCACAGCTCAGTCCAATTTGATCCCTGAAACCAAGGATGTACACAAACTATATAGCTATAAGAAGTGCACCGGGAGAGAGATGCGATTGACTACGTAGATTGGTGACTATGAGATAGATCAGGTTATATTAGATCTAGGGTCAGATGCGAATGTATTACCAAAAAAGACATGGCAATGAATGGGAGAGCCTAAATTAGAATGGTCCACCATCCAACTGCAAATGGCCAATCAACAAAAAGTCATCCCTCTAGGGAGGTTACCAAAATTCATGGTTGACATCGAAGGGGTAAGGGTCCTAGCTGACTTTGAAGTAATAGAAATTGTGGAAGATGCGGATCCATACCCTGTGCTCCTTGGACTGGACTGGGCAATTGATATGGGGGGTGTCATCAATCTCAAGAAGCGCAGCATGGTGTTTGAAAGCAAAGGTACACGTGTCATAGTACCACTAGATCCAGCAGAAGGTGCGCGGTATATAGAGCCAGCCTATGAGGAGGAGGAATTAGATCACATTTATAAATTAACTATGTAGGATGAAGATCAGGTTAACCCCAAAGATGAAGGAATGCTCTGCTGGGAAAAGGATTTTGAATGTTTTTCTGACTCTGATGAGGAGCTGGAAAATTGGCAAGGCTGATTTCACGAAGTTTCGGCGCTCTGATGGCTTCAGACCATCAGGAATTTTTGGTGCATCTCTACCACAGAAAGGAACCTGCCCTGCCAGGAGGACGCAGATGATAGTCAAAAGACAGTTGAACCTAATATTCCCACGGAACGTAGGCTAGGGGTACTATCACTAACACTGCGAAGAGCACCTACGCAAGGACCTGTATTCTTCACTCAGGAGAAGTATTGGAGAAGGGTGATCCTATGCATAGGGACCCCAGTTTCCAGATGGAATCCAAGGTCAGTCGACCTACGTGGACACTTGCTGACATACAACACTCAAGGGTGCGATCAAGCCTTGCACGGATAGGCTTGCTGGGGTACCACTGACCTAGTCATGCGTCAAGTTACAGACCTGCCTAGACCCATGTGTAATTTGAAGAATCTGCGGATGCCTCAAGTAATAAATGGCACGAGGATGCATGACACAGCCCTCTAGTGTAAGGACATTCCAACCAAGGGTGAAGCGCATGGCTCGAAAATACTAATGGCCAACTTGAAGACACACCTCACGTCGACCTTAATTCAGGGAACGCGAATGACATAGAGGCATCATCCATGGTTTGAAATTCCGTGGAAACGACCTCAAGTACGCAGGACGACCGTCAGCACATCCCGATTTAATAAAAAAGGGATCTTACAAGTATGCACAATCAGCGGTATATCATCAATGTAGCCATTTATGGTAATATTGATCTACCTGATCAATGGTCAGTCTCACGAGTGGGCTACTCCACCATTCAATAGCTCCAGACGGTGTGCAGATGGCTAGATAATTACACACCAGGCTATTTATTCACCCTACAACATGCTCCTACTATCTGCGTACTGGTTTTTTGTGCTCATTAACATTCTCTGGGTTGCCCGCTTTCCTGTTGCTAGGATGGAACCAACCAAAGAGCCTGGGAATGCTGAGTGCAGCCACAGGGGTGAGCACTAGCTCCTAGCAGAAAGGATTGTCTGTGAACCATGCACAGACGGAACACTGCGATACAGGGACATGCTGCATCTTCTTTGCCACTCCAGAATACCGCCCAATAGAATCAATGTGTGTTCACTCCCTCACATTGCCCTAGTCAACACCCTCGGTCCAACTACTGGGGCCATCCAACTAGATTTAGCACAGTTATCTCACACAGAGCTATGAGGATTGTACACCAGAGTGTTGCATGAAGTTTGCCACCATGACCAGGCCATGCAACAGCAGTATGACATACCTCCTGAAGAATGGGACCAGCATATTGCAGTGGTCACAGACGCAACGTGTATTATCTAGGAGTAGCTGATACAGGGCACACAATTGGTTAAAACAGCTACAGAATTATGGACAACAGTACAGCACCATTCCACGCTTCAACATATCCAGACAAAATTACAGCAGGTGGAAGTTGCTCTAGACCAAGTCAGAGCCTCCTCACCCTCCACCGTCTCCTTGTAGCGTCTAGCCATCTTGGACAGGATTAAGAACCTTTTCCACAACAAGCATGTCATTTGAAATTGGTTGAAACCATGGGCCGATACCGCACTCCAGCTCGCCAAATACGCTCAGTCTGCCATTGCGCGCCTCCATCGGCTATTAGAATAGGTTATCGCAATTCCAGATGGCCCTACCTCCCTGACACTAGTCAACATTGCACAATGAGCTGCGGCCAGAGTGAGGAAGTGCTCCCACCACTCCTCCGCACTTTGGCTACCTTGTGCACGCAAATCGAAGCCGCGCCACTGTAGTGACTCGGGACGAGTCATAATATTTTGTTGGGGGATTGTTTGAACAGGGTCTCCTAACAAGCTGCGAAACTGGTCCATTTTGAATATTTTTTATTATATTTAGCCTAGCAGAGGGGTTTTGGGGTGGGTCAAAGCCCCAAACGCGTTGTAATGGGTCAAAGGGTAAACTAAGGGTCCGAAACCATGGGTTGCGGACCATAGGAAAGTCAAGGCTATATTGTTATAAATAGAGATGCATTTTGTATTGTAAAGGATAAGAAATGATGAGCTATTGAAGTGAATTGTGATTTAAGTTATCTTTTTTGGTTTTTCAGAATGGACTTCTGTTGGCTGTGTGCACAGAGATCCAAGTCCAGCTGTGTGCAGACCCTACTGCTATGTGTGTAGGTTGGGAAGGGAATTGTAAGGAAGAATTAATGAATGAATGAATGCGAAATATTATTAGAGAACTGAATCTGTGAGTAATGTTATGTGAATTACTGATAATTTTTATATTATGCATTTTCTGTCCTTAAGCTACGAAATATTTGTATACTATGTTCTTGGATCTAGATCTGTTATGTTTTGTTTATGTATTGTTGTGTTGATATAATAACAAGCATATTACTATATATCTAGTGCACGTGGATGCGAATAGAGACTTAATTAACCCTGCACAGAACAAGGTAATTGGGTATTACCAGACCTAGTGTAGCTCTGATTTCTTTACCCATCTTTTCTCAGGGTGCAGAAACCTGGTTCCAGCACCCACCCATACTACTTCGAGTGATACTTGGCTTGTGAAAGCGGGTCACTGCCGAAGGGCCAGTAGTATAGGGGTTTGTTGGCAAACCTTGCACACTGAATCTGGGTCAGGACCCCTCAAGCCAACATGAAGCATTGGATCCCTTCACATCTCCATGTGGTGATGGATCACCTCCTGATGGTACAAATTCGTTAGATCTTCTCTGCTTATCCTCTTCATCAATATGTGAGAATGCCTCATCATCAATGAGAGATCCTTGATCTCGGTCTTCCCTTGAATAGGAATCTCCATGTCTTCATCTATAGAAGAAGGCTCTTAAAGAAGTGGGGATATTTCCCTTGGCAAGGTGCTATGCATGTTTCTATCCCCTTCAATAGAAATATGGAGTGGAGTTGGCAAAATAGATCTCTCCAACTCATGCAAAGGTTTTGCGTTTTTGGGTTCAACAAGAGATATTTTACAATGTTTAATATCAAATATTCTCACTAATTTCTTAGTGAACCATGCATAAGTGTTTACATTTGCATGATAAAATGAAGCAGAACTATAAAACCACCAATCATGGGCCATACCTTTGAGGTGCATCGCTGTTACTCTAATGGCCTCCTTTTCTGAAACTTGGTGTAGTTGAAAATAGGAATCTAGCTCCTTCACCCAGGCGTTGGCTGTGCACTTTGTTGATCCATCAAAGTTAGATAGACAAATTATACCTCTCTTGCTTCTATTATGATTGTTGGATCTTCTATCTTCCTTGAGTTGGAAAAACCCTTGGAAGTCCAAGTGCTCTTTGAATCTCAAATATTGAGACTCATACTCCTGAAGATAGTCACTCAAGGTCTCCTTCCTTGGTGCGTCTTCTTCCTCCATCCTTCTTGCAGTGAATGTGGGCAATAAAATAAGCTGTGGATATGCATGTGTGGCTGAATGTCGACACCCATCATGTGAATATCTAGGGCTTGATTCACTTTCAAACCCTCTTGGAGTTTTTCTACATCTCTCCCCTTTAATCTCCTTGAGATCTTCTTTGATATTTTTCATAGTTTGGAGAAGAAGCTGGGAGATCCTCTCTTCCTTCATTTCTCCAAATAATGGAGTCATGCATTTTTTTATTCTGTACAACTTCTCTTTTCTATGAGAAGAAGCTTCTCCTTCTAATGGAATAATGACTTGAATGCATAGGCTGAGCTAAGATTATGCTCTGATACCACTGTAATATCCCAAAAGGGAAATAGCAGCAATAAAAGACATAAAAATGTAAAAAAAAGAAAATATAAACATGACATAAGAGGGATCAATATACAACCATAATGTTATTAAGATATCCGCAACAATGTACAAAAATATCATGAGGGACAAGCCACTCAAGCAATAGGAACAAGCCTCCAATGAGTAAAACAATCAGCACATGAGTTGCTGCAAATGTATAGAATGTCAGAGAGTAGTGAAATCACTATCTATATTAGTGTAGCTGCTGTGGTAACATACATTAATTAAATATCAATGATATAAAATAAATAAATTCCCAGAAAAGAAGATGTGGGCTCTAATACATGATTTCTATCCAACCCGGAAAATATTTCTAGAAATACCAAGAAATGTACAATGTGACAAATAACCCTAGGGTTGATATGTCACTACAAAATGGATCTGAATACTATGAGGCTATGACAGATATGAAATTATGATTTCCTCCTCCAATGGTATTTCTAAATAGAAGGTTGATCTCTCTACTCATAAATAGACCCTCCTTATGAGCTCAATGAACCCTCCCAACAACTGCCTCCAAAAATAACGCAACTATTCAGAATTGTGACTACGCTATGAGGGATAGTAGATGGTTGGCCTATTGCCAAAGTGGAAATATGCCCAAGATCCCTCCTTTCTGATCCTCCAATTTATAGGCTACATCTCCACTGAAAAACAAGCCCAAAAATAGCTCTATATGATCCTCCTTTGCTGCACCCTGCAACACAACCCAGATCTAAATAGAAACTGCACTGTAGCTGAAGGAGGTAGCTTGGCTAGAATGCTGGAATGAGGAAATTCAGCCCAAAGAACCTCTCCTTCCCTAAGGATGAGGTAGGTATTCTTGATAAGGAACACCCTTGTGCTAAACAACATAGCAACCCTGCTAAACATCAAAGGAATGCAAAGTCTAAACAGACCAATATAAAATGATAATCTAAAAAATGAATAAAAATGGTTGCCATCCTCTCCATATATAGCATGTGAGCCTTGTTATCACCATAAAATTTACCATAATTTTTTTTTCTAAACTCCGAAATTTTACCTTGATCTAGTCATGGTGTCAATAGGTCTTGAGTCATTTCATTTATGAATTGGGTAAGTGATAGGTTAGAAGTCTCAAAATGTCATTTTCATTTCCAAATAATGTCTTTAAGTCTCATTCCATGTTTTAAGGTCCCATCATTCATTTAGAAGTCATGATTTTAAACTTTAAAAAAAAAAATATTCTACAATAAGCCACGAAACCACAGTTTCGTAGCATAGCCAGTTGAAAAAACCAGTTTTGCGCTATGAAAGCGCTGCAAATTTCGTAGCGCATATCACCAAAATTGCACTAATAACACTACGAAAGCACGGATTCGTAGGGAAGTCATGTCAAAACATCAAATTTGTAAAAATCCGTTAGGTTTTCATCATTAGGAGTCAGTTAGGGGTCATCTCCAAAACATGTAACCATTCAAACTCATCATTGCAATCGTAGAGGTCTCATTTATGAAAGACAAATTAAAATTTGAAAGACCTATATGCATTATTCACTCCAGTTTTCTTGCAAAACATTTCAACATATCTGTTTCAAGTTTTAAGCTTATGGTTATCTTAAACCAAAGCTTTTCTCATCTTCTATCAAGCGAGGCTGAATGTTTGATCAAGCGAGGCTGACTTTTATCATCAAGCGAGGCTGATATTTAGAATTAAAACGAGGCTGGTCATTAAATTATACAGGAAGCAGACAGAAATTTCTGAAGGAAAGAATGAAAGAGGAGAAAAGGAATCACAGGTCAGGGCATTGCTTGAGGTTAGAACCTAAAAAACACAGGAGCCCGAGCTAAAGACAAAACAGTGTTAGAGGATTTCAGGAAGGCAAGGTGTTTGAATTTTTGTGAAAAGCTGCAGGAAGGACATAGTCAGGTAACAAAGGAATTTTCCTTGCATTTCAGTGGTTCAAACACAAATATTGGAATCTTAAATTTGTCAGTTACTCCTGAGACCATAGCCTTGCTAACTGAGATTCCTAGAGGGCAAGAAACATGGTTTAAGGGTTTCATATTTGAAACGGAGGCATGCAAGGTGTTTCTAAAGCCAGAATTTACAGAGATGGATTTAAAAAATGCAATTCCCAGGAGCTGCATCAAAGATATCTATGCTAATTTGCTCTTCAATATCCAGAGGTATTCTACCTGTGAGGGTAGGTACCATAAAGTTAATTCATACTATTTCAAACTTCTGTTACACTTTACAGGTATGATATCTTTAGAATTTCCATTTTTCTTGTATAGAAGTATTTCTAAGATGGTAGACAAGGTTCAAATGAAATCTGAAGGGTGTGAAACTTCTCTATTTCACCATGGCTTAATCAAACTGATGGTCTTAAATGAACTCCAAAATATTAACAGAGAATGGTCATAATTTTTATTTTTATGTGGATTTGGAGTAGAAGCTCAAACTACAGTCAGTAACCCTAAGGTAAAATAAACTCCACTAGCAGAATCCAGCAAACCTGTAGTGACAAGGACAAAAAGGTTTGTGAAGTTAAAACCTAGGAAACAAGTGAAAGAACAGGTAGGAAAGACATCAATTGTCATTGAAGAAAATCCTCAACCTGAAAAAAAAAGGTTAGATGAAATTGAAGAAATTGCACAGAAATAGTCAGTTGATAAACAAGTTAAACAGAGACTAGCTAGGAGTCAAGTTGCAAAAGAAGAAGGGAAAGCAGTGTTTTCAGAAACATGTGACATTCTAGGTTTAAAGGGGAACTTAGATGATATCTTGCAAGCAATAGACATAGAAGAGTCTCCTTTAGTACAAGCTGACTTCATAAAAATTGATGAAGGTAAACAGAAAAAGATGAAGTCATCCAAAAAACTGGAGTTCAATGATGAAGATGTAGCATTTGTCTTCAAGGCTAGGAAGAATGTAAACAGACAGTCAAAGAGGATACAAGAACTTAATGTTGAGCTGGAGAAAACTGATGAAGCACCTACTATTTGTGAAGAATTAATAGATCTTTCTTCACTTATATCAGAAAAAGCCAAAGATAGATTATTCTCAACACAAACATCAAAAATCAGTTATGAAGAGATGGAGGAAAAGTTAAAGTCATCTAATCATGAAATTTCCAAGTTAAAGAAGAGAGCTATAAAACATGCTATTGAAAAAAAAGTTTCAAAAGGATAAAAGCCCTTTGGGAAGGTGAAAAGGTTTCTAGATCAGAAATTCCTAGCAGTGAGGAAAAGTTTTTCACTTGGACTGTACCAGCCGTAAAAGAAGCAAAATTTGTGAGAGTTATGAATACTCATTTGAGGGCCAACAATAGAAAGTTAAAGAGACAGGTTTGGGCATTTTCATTAGCAATATACTGTGTTATTGTATGTCACTGTGTCTTTTTCAACTTAATACAGAGATCTATTTTGACAACTCAAGATTCATAAGGAGTTTATGTTTATCATTGTTCTATGGCCTTCCTTAATTATCTATTTGCAGTAGTATTATGTGATACTTAGAATTCATTTGACAATGCTCTAACTTCCTTTACATGCAAATAGACTGTGTTTTTCACTATGTGACTCTTTTATTCATCTACCTAGACTCCAAATGCCTTGACTTCCATGCTTAACAGATTGTTATGTTTTGTTGAAGATTATCTTGACTCCATAGCCCAATGAAAGTTTGCTAATCTGTGATACAACTTGTTATACCATTTTAACTTTTTATCTTAGAGTTAGCCATCTATCCATTATTCAAAAATCATAAACCTTCGAGAGATCCCTCTTAGGTTGAGGATGCTAAGCCTCATCCAAAAGATTGGTCTAAAAGAGTTACACAAATTTTACTTGATGAGCAGCCTATCAGGGTCAGGTTTTGTGATAACAAGCCTTATCACATTAGGTCCCATCCATACTTGCTACTAAGCACATGCAAGTTTTCCTCCACTAAAACTGCGTTGTCTCATCATGATTGCCACTCCTCCATGACAACGTTGTTGACTTGGGCAAAGTTTACTAAATCAACATGATCCAACCCTATTCACACTTGGAGGTGCTCAATCCAGCTGCTTATTCTTCCTCCTTTCACATTAGGAGTGTTATTATTCCTCCTAAAGAGCTTTATGGGTCTCCCCACCCACTTATTCACCTACCTAGTGACAAAACAAACTATAATATTCCATTTAGAAGAAGGCTAAATTTTGGAATATTACACATGACCTCAGTACTCTGTTTTTCCTATGCTTAACCCCTCCCACTTTCCATATAATTTTTCCAAACAATCGATCGTTTCCCATGTTTATCAAAGGCATCAAACATTGATGGTCTTAAAAGCTACCTCAGTAGGCTCTTTAGATAAATAAATTACATTGGATTTTGGACCCTTAATACATCTATATGTAAAAAAAAAACTCTGCTTTTCATACTTGAAGACCATAAGCCAATGCTTTCAGTCAAAGAGCCTCTCATTAGGTCACTAGGGTTTCATAGGTTGTAGGATTGTCTTTGGTGTTCTAAATCACTATTTTTCATATGCTAGAAGCTGAATCAAAATGAGAAAAGGTCATGCACCTATTTGTCAAAATCAGATCAAGAAAAATTCAAGGAGGACTGCTTTGCCATGGAAATTTTTTTGTAAAAGGACAACTGTCCATTTTGGCATTTCTATAGGAGTGCCAAGGTGGCTATCAAAATAAAATTAGGTAAGAGTCTTATTGCTTATTAAAGGATACCCATAGCAAGGAAGGAGGAAGAAACCCATGTTCAAGGAAAATAAGGGTTTCTAGGGCTGATTGGGCCAGCAATATGCCAAGCAAAGATTAGAGAAGAAAACCATAAGGACAGAGGCACATCAGCACAACTAAGCATGAAATTAAAGATTTTTAGAAGTTATAAATAAAGAAGGGAAAAGGTGAGGTGAACTGAACAAAAATGAATGAACTTGAAAGGGCTATAGTGAACTTAGAAGACAACAGTAATGATTTTTCTCTAACAGCCCCAAAACCTAAGGTTTTGGAAAGATATGAAAAGAGGGTGAAATGAGGAAAATGAGCCTCCATCATGTCAGCAAAAGAATATTTCAAGGGAATGTTGTGTGTGTGTCATTCTAAGTTTTGTCAAGGTAAGTGTTCCACTGCCTCAAAGGAAAAAAATTCAAAGAGTATTAGTGTGAGTGAGATCAAGCCTTCAAGTAAAGTCAATTGCCCCCAAATGGTCAAAGGAATAAGGCATAGGTTTGAGTTACAAGGTGAAAAACCAACACGATCATGAGGTTGTTACTATGTGACTGAAGTTTTCAAACTCCAGGAATGAAAAAGGGGACAAAAATTAGTGTGAAATGGCACCTGAAACAAATCAGAAGTGGCCAAAGAGAGTTAGCATACAGGATGGTGAAAGCTGTGATGCTTGTCAAAGACAAACTTCGCATGCCTAAGGATCAACTGAGGAAGATGAAAAACAAGTTTCTCAGTCACCCATTAAGCAAAGGTAATTTTGATCTCCAAGGCAAGGACAAAGAGGTCTTAAAGAGGCTGCCACCATTGCAAGTGTTTAAGGTTGTTAAAAAATTTTAAGCATGTCCCAAAGGATCATAGGAAAAAGAGTTATTTCAAGGTTTTCATGGCACTCATTGACTGAAAAGTGATTGGAATGCATGGACAAGCCAAAACAAAGTGAATCATATGACTCAAATAGTCATCTGCAAAACAAGTTCTAAAAGCATCGATGGGTCAAGGGAAATCAAAATTCACCATGTCAGCTACCTAAAGAGAAACAAAGAAAATGATTAGGAGGGAAAAGGTACCATTTTTATGTTTTTAAGTCACCCACTGCAGAAAATTAAAGGAATATCAGTGAAATGACAAAACGGTTAAAAAAAACATTACAAAGTAGGTTTGGAAAAGATAAATTTGTTTTCCTAAAGACTATAAAGGGTCAATTTAGTTATCACTTAGCTCACTATGCATTTGAGGAGAGAAAAAACCCTTCAAGAAAGAAATTTCTGAGCTTCACTAAAATTTCTGGGAAAGGTTATCGGCGCTATGCTCAGGACCCGACGCTGTACTCACAGGACCCGGCGCTGCATGAATAGAGGTTCCCACAGTGCATTTTTTACATTGCACTGCGTGTATAACTGCACGATGTTGCGCGTACAGCTTGGTGCTACGCCTAGGCAGACACGATACACCTAGGGGCTTGGTGGTGTGCCTAGAGGCCGACCCAACAGGCCTGGTGCTGCACCCAGAGGCCGACACAATAGGCCCGGTGCTACACATAGAGGCCCGACTCGCCCAGTTTCTGCCTGGCGCTGCGCACAAAGGACTCGACTCACCTAGTTTCTGTCAGGCACTACGCTTATGCTAAAAACCCTCCAAACTGCATAAAGGTGCCAAAAAACTCAAACAAGCACCATTCAAATTTCCTTTAAGAGCCTACAAAGGAGTCAAAGGTGGTAAGTGGACATTTTTCCTCATCCTCTAAGTGTTTTTGTGTTTTTATGATTAAGGGAAAATTATTAAACCTTAATACCTAAAAAAACCCTAAGTATTCATAATTAACACTCTCCTTTGACCTCCAAGCTAAATCATCAGTTAGGGGAGGTGTCAATAAGGGTCATAATAGTCAATTCAAGTTAAAGCCCTCATTAAGCTGAAATAAATTCAGTCATAAACCTATCTCCCTATCACTCATTTTCAAAATTTTCCCTCATCATCATCTCATTTCACCCCTCCTGCCCAAGTTTTATAAGCAGGCCCAAGTTTGTCTAAAAGCCACACTAGTCACCATGTCAAGAGAAGAAAGGAGTGATAGCAGTGAAGGAAGCCAAGTGCCTATAAGGCCAAAGCACAAGGGAGGGAAGGTAAATATATTTGAACCCCAAAGCATAGTGGATATTACTTCATCCCCCATGATTCTCACATGCTTTCAGAATGTGGGGTGTTTTCAGTTTTGTGAGAAAGTCAAACAAGTGCAAAATCACCTAGAGCTTACAAGGTTGTTTTTCCTCAACCTACACAATAAACATGTAAATATTGCAGGGGTATACTTTGAACTATCAACAGATGCCATCTCTAATGCTACAGGTATACCTGCTATTGGTGAAAATTGGTTTTATAAAGCAATATTGACCATGAGCTATTATGAGCCATTTGTCAAGCCTAGGTCAAAGAGGGTTGCAAGGCTATTTTCCCTTTCTCACACTTACTAGAGAGGTATGCAACCCTAATGAAGGTCAACATGAAATAATTTACCTGTGATGGGAGATACTCCAGGCTCTACTCCTACCATGTCAAATTACTCATGCATTTCACTAGGGTCAAGATGCTTCATTTTCCCTATTGCTTGTATAGAAGTATATACAAGATGTCTTATGTTGTTCGCAAGATAAGTTATACCCAGTGAATGCATAGTTTGTTCCACCACTCCTTGATAAATATGATGGTACTACATCAATTGGAGCAAAAAGGAATACCTTGGTATGTGTTCATAGCTCATGAGATATTCACGAGCCCACAACCTCATAATCAACCTATTTTACCCTCATCATCTCATCCTCCTCCCTCCACTCCTCCATCACCTCCTACAAATCATGCCTCGTCATCTACACAAGCAGCATCTCCTCAAGAAGACCTCCTTTCCTCACCTTCCCCTGATGCATCAGAACAAGAAGGAAATCGCAGTGAGAAAGACAGTGACAATGAGGGTAATGGTGACAATGAGTTAGCCCAAAGTGAAGATGAGGGTAATGATGATTTGAGCCAACAAGAGGCAGAGGAATAAAATGAGGAAGAAGAATAAGATGATGAAGAGAACAATGATGAGGAAGAGAAAAATGATGAGGAAGAAGAAGAAAATAATGAAAAGGCAGAAACAGAAAGTGAAGAAGAGAGAGAGGCAGATAATGAAGAAAGGGGTAGTGAGAAAAATAGTGACAAAGAGGAAAAAAGTAATGAAGAGACATAAAATGATGAGCTAAACTAGCAAGAGGCAGAGAACATGGAAACAGAGGAAGAGGATGACAATGCAGAAGATATGGAAGAGAATAACAATGGTAAAGATGATGACAGTGAGGAAAATGCAGAAGCTAAAGGCAACATAGATGAAGATGAAAACAGTGAGGACAATGCAGAAGCTAAAGGCAGCAGTGACACCCATGAAGCAAGCCTTAGTGAAGAACATGACAACAAGGGGGAAAAAAATCATGACAGTCATGACAGCAGTCATGAAAGTCATGATGACAGTGAAAACGATGAAGAGGGTGATGATGCGAATGAAGATCACAGCAGTGGAGAGGCAAGCAACTTCAATGATGAACAAAATGAAGATGATGATTGTGTAGAAAATGAAGAGGCTAATGAAAGTCATGAGAATAATGAAGGAAATGAAGGGGATGATAGTCCAATTGAAGTTCATAGCAATGAAGAGGTAAGAAGCTTTGATGAAGAACAAAATGAAAATGCAGAAATCAGTGAAGAGGTTGAGAGTGGTGATGATGTTGAGAACAAAGAGGACAATGATGAAGCAAAAAAAATGATGACTGATGATACTAATGATGAAAATGAAGAGTGTGATGACATCAAAAAGGATCACAACCATGATAAAGACACCAACAATACCACAATCACACCTCTTTCATTGACCTATCAAAGAGGGCCAAGGCTTGTGTTTGCTACCTCTAAAAGGCAAGGGACCATGCCATCCACCTCAGCTCAGCCACCAGACAAAGGGAAACAAAAGGTAAAGGAAGAAAAAGAAGATCATGAGGTGGAAAAAGAGTTTGAAATCATTTAGGTGGAAAGTGATGAGGATAATGAAGCAAGGATCTCAAAATTTCTCATCCAGAACAAAAATGCACTCATTGAAGACCTCCAAGCAAATCTGAATAGGGCCAAGAGTGTAAATGATTCCCTTGAATTAGAGAACGAGCATCTAGGAGCACAAATTTCTATTTATGAGGCTAGTGCCATTAAAGCCTGGAAAGAATCCCAAAGGGCATAGGTAAAACTAGAAGAGTTCTTGGGCACTTATGAAGAGAGTGAGGATGAGGAAGGACAATCTAGGAGGAGACCTAGAACCATGGGGTTGAAGAAGGCATTGGCAAAGCAAAGAGAACAAGAATCAGCACTAGCAGAACAACCCCCTATAGATGAGTTGTTTTCCATGGAGATAGAACATGATCAGGATCCTTTGTTGGAAAGAGCCAAAATACACTTGGAGGCTAAGTTGAAGAAGGAAAATCAGGATCTTGATCTCCAAAGGAGGATGACGAAGCATTATGCCCGAAGAAACCAAGTTGCAAGGGCAAAACTCAAGAAGGCCCAAACCAAGATCCAGGAACTAAAAGAGGAAAAAGGCCAAGCTAACCTTGGAATTTTGGCACAAGCTTCTTCACAGGTCTCTCAAAACCCATGAGGCACACATCCACCAAATTTGAGAGAATTTTGACAATTTTTGGTTTTTAGTGAATTTGGAGGCCTATAAGCGCAGCACCCCTAGCGCTACGCTTTTTCCTCAGACATCCTCAGAGGGATAAATTTACATTTTTGGATTTCTCATGCCTATTACACTATTCTCACCAACGTTTTAGAGTATTTGGAGAATTTTTGACCCCTCAAAAGGTCGAAAAACACCTCATTTTCTACCTTTCTACCTCATTTTCAGGCTTGGCGCTACGCTCAAAGAAGTTTGGGGAATTTTTCTTTTTGGATAGGTTATAGGATCTCAATTATAAAACCAATGGTAGATTTGGAAATTATACTCAGCCATATTTCCAATGGGCCATCACAGAAACTTCCGACATTGGGAAGGTCACCAAAACTTGGCTGGAAGTGGACCTATTTTCTGTCGGAGAAGGTGTTGTGCGTTCAGACCAAATTGGGCAGTTTTGGCCAAAAGTCAACAAAACACACTCAATAATTGCGAAATGATATTTTAATGTTTTTTGAGGTAAATCACTCTAAAATTAGGTGCTAGGAGTTATTTTTGAATTTATTTCATTGGATATTTTGTGCCTTGGGCCTTGCATGGTCTCTTGGGCATTACTGACATTTATAAGTGATTTTGACATTTTCCAATCCTATCTAGGGTTTTTTCCCTCCTTTTCTAAATAAATAGAGCATGAGGGATTAATTTTAAATGTTGGAATTTGATGACTCTTTGGAGAAATAAATAGTTTTTTTTTTATATTGGAGAAGAAATTGGTGTTGTGGAGTTTTTGAATGGCTTGTCTTGATCGATGATGGAGAAGGTTGCTTGTAGGATCCTTGAGCTTGGTTAATGGCGATGTGCTTCTTTTTAGTTATTTTTTTTTCATGTATCATTGTGTTTTATCCTTCTAAATTGTATTAGGACAAAGGATTTAGACTAAGAAATGTTTTCAAAGGCACCTTAGCTGTATTTGTTCTTCACTACCTCTATGTTTTCCTCTGCTGGGCCTTTTTATAGAATTCTTAATTTCTCTCTAGACCCCCCAAGCTTGTTTATTTAATGAATGGTTTAATACAGTAGGTATCAAAGATGATTTATGGTTATCCCTTCTTTTTTGATGTCTCTAAACACTGTTCTTGAGGTCTCTCTCCAAAGTACCATTGTCTAGGTTTTCCAAAGAGGTTATGTTTCGACCATACCCTTTTTCCATGCTTGAATAATTGTTTCAGAGATCTTCCGATAGCTATGATCAATGATGTTTAGGCATTCCCTCTTATTTGATTAAAGTTATTTGTGTATCTTGAATGTTTTCTAACCTTGAAGGTGAAATCACTAGAAGTTAAATGAGTTTCTTGCCTTCTATATTTCATTAGATTGTATGTCTGAAATGCTTATTTACTTAAGTTGAATCAAAGAGTTATTGGTGTGCCCTATCTATTGATTTCTTCTTCATGCTAAATAGTGTTGAGATCTTTCCTTGTTTTTAAGTCCATGATAAAGGATTCTTAATTGCCCTTTGTCATACTTTGTTCACAAACTTGATGTTCACTCCATTTCACAAAAACCTTGAGAATCCATCTAACCAATGCCATATTTTCCCTGTGATCCACCCTGATTTATTGTTGAAACTTTCCATGACTTTATTGACTCCATTTCCCAATGATTTGAAGATTTCCTCACTCTATCTATTCTACTTGATCATCTTACCCAACCAAAACAACCAAACAAACCCTACACCTAATAACTATCCTAAAATCAAAACCCTAGAAGCAAACAAGTTCATATCATTTGCTCAAATAGAGAGAGCCCTCTCTGAGTCCAGGAAGGCTAGGTCCTAGGACTCCAAAGACTGGTCTGATGTTACCTTGTGCATTTGATCTCACCAATATAACAAATCACGAGAACCTAACACCATTGTCATCATCCATCCATTCTTCATCTTCTACTTATATCATTGTTTTTTTTGGAGGATATAGAGCGAATTTATTTGTTGATTTTCCATCATAAATAAAATTTATCACCAGATCTACAACTCATGAAAGCATCATTTGTAGCTAACCAAGGTCTTCCTAATATTAATGGATGTCCTCCTAAGTTTTACTTGGGAGTCAAGATCATAAATTCAACTGGATATTCCCAAGAATATAAGGATACATAAATGTCTTCTAATACACCATCTGGTGTGATTACTGATCTATCTGCTGATTGCAGTAATGTTGGTGTATATTGAAGGTTTGGAAGCTTTATTTGTTCCATGGTTTCTTTACTCGTGATGTTTATGGATGCTCGTAAGTCAATCAATGTATTTGGAATCTCAATACCATTGATGTGTGTTTTTACAATGGGACTGCCTGGATCCAAAAAATTTTGTATGGTTTTTTTTCCCATCATGATATCTGCAATTTTTCCCACTAACTGGATTATTTTCACTTTTTTTTTTCTTCCTGATTTTTTTATACTCAACTATTTTATTGCTTTTGAACAGATTGGAGTTTCCTTAATTGCTTGTAACAAATGAATTTTGATACAAACATTTTTCAGCTCATCTAATATATCATAGTTAGGAAACAAAATTCGTTTTTTCTACCTCTATATCAATTTGTAATCTTTCAAGAGAAGGGGGTTTAGATATAGATATTAAAGGTTAATCTATGATAGGATTTGAGTTTATTGGATATTTTTTTGTTTTATTTTGAAAATTTTGATTCTGATGAAGATATGTCCCTTCTCCAGAATGATTATTTCTATTTTGAAGATTTTCATTTTGATGAAGAGAAACTTCCTCATCAAAGTGATCAACTTTTTCTTGAATAAAAAACAGAGGGATTTTTATTTTGTAGTATCCTACCAGATCTAAGTTGAAAATTGTTAAGATCCAGTGGAGTTATCATATAAGTTTGAAAATTTCATCCCTCTATGTTATAAATAGGTTGTGCATTTTTATTCTTTAGGTTTGGGAGTGACTAAGAAGGTAGTTGGTTTGGCCTTTGTGGAAATGGTAATGAAAGTTGTGGATTATGATTTTGAAATTGAGGTTGTTTAATAGGTTGAGGAAAATGTTGTGGAGGATAGGTCGGATAAGATTTTGGATATTGGTGATATTGTGATTTGGAAATGAATGATATTTATTGCTATGCTAGTTTCATTTCAGAAATAAAATTTTCTTTGCATGTGTTTTACTTATCCTTTATGAATTTGTTTATGAGCATGTGATTAGAAAATAGTGTACTTAGTGAAATTATGATTTTGTCATAATCTTAAAGAGAATAATTTTAAATGATAGAACAGAAGAAATATTAAACAAAGAAACACAAATAACAGAGTTTAACACAGATAATTTTGATAAAGGAGTTCACCCCTCCTGGGCTACATCTCCTTGGTCCAGCTTCATAGTGTGACCTTTGTATTAGCTTCAAGTGTGCTAAAATTGTTGTTAAAAGATTCATAAACTCTTGGAACCTATTCCAATGAGTTTAAAACATCATATTCTCCCAAAAATGACTATTTGTTTATCGAATTTGGACTCTGGATGCTCTGGCAATGACCCAACACCTAGTGGCCCTAGCCTTCAAAAATATTCAAATGCACAAAAACACCTGTAGATGACCTTTTCTGCCTCTGCAACCTACTTCATTGAGTTCTCAGCATGAAAATTTGCCTAGAATGACTTTTACTGAGCTCAATTTGGTCGAAAATCGAGTGATTTGTGACCAAAACCAACTTTGCCCCAATTTCTCCTCCAAAAATGGAGAAACTGCCAGTTAATTTTCTAAAATTAGAAATCCTGCCAAAGTTGGCGCACCTCCAGGAAAACCTCCAACTTAATCTTCACCTTAATTATTACTAAGCATTGTTTATGTGTGGATAAGCACGGTTTAAACTGTTAAGCACGCTTACGAGCTAATAATGGTTTAAATGTCACTAACCCACATTTTAACATAATTAAACGTGATTAGGAAAATCCGCTTGTTCATTGATTTGGCTCTCGGTCTTCAACTTATGGCCATATGGGGAGGGGGTTGGCCCATGGGGTTGGACCCCTCCAACCCCGAATTTTTAGTCCATATGAATTTAAAATTGTGTGGAAGACTGTATGGGTAAGAAACACTTGATAGTGGAGATGGTAAGGTGCTCGGTTTTCAGGCAAGAGGTCAGGGGTTCGACCCCCGCTCCGCCTCAATAATTTTTCACAACGATATAAATAAGTCCTCCACTAACTTGTCGACTCGGCCAGGTTTGGAACCTCCTCCATACCTGTTTAGTGGCTCCTCCAAAGTTGGTGATATCCGCGAAAAGGTGGGTTTGGAACTATAATATATATACATATATGTTAATATATATATATATATATATATATTATTCCACCATACGATTAATGTTCAAAACCTTAATGTAACATATAATTTGAATTCAAAGGTTGAGAGATGGCCCACCAGAGACTCCAACCCTCTGGTTGGGGACTCCAACCCTTAAAAAATTTCAAATTCCAACTTAGGAAGCATTGGGGGTCATTAGGCAATTTATTTCTTCACTTAACCCATCTAGCAAATCTGAAGACAAAACTTGTCATAGTGGCACTGGCTACAATCTGGAGAATATTCTTGCAATGCTGACTATACCTACCACATCAACATTGTACCTGTTCTTCTCCTTTTTTGCCTGTTTTGGAAAATGAACAGCAGATCATAACTCAGTCATACGAACTCAGATTTTGATGAAACAATTTGCATCGGAATCCTGATGACGAACACTATCTGGTCGTTTAGGTATGAAATGATTTTGAACACTTTTATTTTTTAGCTAATTTTAGGCCCTGATCCAAATTCTAATCACACCTTCCTACTAACGGGATTTTGGACCCACAAAAGCTGATAATTATATTCTTGTGCTTCAGCACTCTTATGCTTTGAAGTTATATCAACTAATTTTACTTTAAAAGTCTTACTTGACAATTATCTTGACATGCCTTGCATCGCAACTGGCTATCACTCTCAACCACTACTCTTTAGCTGTTGCTGACCCACTTCAGCATTGTTTAATTCTATTGACTGATACATACCTTGCTATACCAAATCGATCTCTATGTGCTTGGAAAAATGTTAGCCTTCCCACTGAGAATGAAGTCCCTCTTGCAACAAAGGCATACAAGCTTATTCTTGGAAATCCTCTTATCCAAATTAAACTTGCAATATGAGTGAACTCTTGGTGTCAACACAAAAAACCGACTTGTTCTGCAATGGCTGCAAAACACTTTGCATCTCTTCCACTTCTCACTGAATGGACCTCAAAGTTCCTACAACATCTTATCACAAGAACACACAATCAAGCTTTAAAATAAAAAATTATGCAAGAATTGAAATGACGACCACCTCGTTTTTTTTTTTTCTCATTCAAAGCAATGACTGTCACCTCCTGTAACATCAAGTACATGGTGATCTTTTTGCACATTGGTGTATCCAATATTGACTCACAATCGACAAACACCATCTATTAAATCATAAGTTGATCAACATAATTGACAAACATAGTCGACAAAAAGCATGTGACATCAACAACACAAGTTGACATGAAATGTGAAACACAATCGACATAAATCGATATGAAATGTGTACGACATAATTGACACCAATCGATAAACATATGTATAACACAATCGACATAAAACAATATGAAATGTGTGTGACACAATCGATAAACATATGTGCAGTATAATCAACACAAGTCGACATTCCAAGATACATATTGACAACAACCATGCATGTATCTATTTGCAATGAACTTATCACAAGTCCTCTATTTACACATACAAAATCTCATGCATATGTACACTATTCAACTCTCTCTTTCAAGTACAAACAAGTACATAAACCCAAAACATATGAGTGATCATAAGATCTGAACTAAATGATAAATTGTTGCAACATAAATGAGTGACATACCCATCTTTTACACCATCTTGGCAAAATTTTGCAACAAATAAAATGCCTTCAACCAAAAAAAATTCAAATTCAATCTTGCATCATAAAGTTGTAATAATCTGCTGCAACTTGTCATAATTTCAACAGAAATTCATGCATACATAAGGCTGAAATTTGCATCTATGTACAAAGTAAATGCATGCCTTACTTGGTCAAAATATTGAGTCATTTCTTACCAAACCACTTCAATGGTGATTTTTCTTGTTGAACATCGTCTTCTTGTGAATCATGTTGACTCACATTGATGATGGATTCTCCTATTCCATTCTCGCCAGCATTTTTATCCACTTGCTTCAAATTCTTGGGATGAGTTGTTGGATGCAGTGTCCAACATTGGTCAATTAGATGTCCCTTCTTTTGACAATAAGTTCAAATCTTTTGCATCTTCTATTCAAGTCGCCTTTACTTGAACTATTTCCTGTATGCTATCACTCTCTTCTAGCATCTTGAAACTTGATGGTTATACAAACCACAATAGGAAGAACAACTTTTTCTCCCATTAATGCATGAAGATTTTGCATGCTTAACATAATCATAAAAAACATGATTTTAGGAAGAATTATACCTTGAATGTTGCTTTGAATGTCCATTTTAATGTTCCCAAATTTTAGCCTCAAGCTAAAAGGAACATTATAGTTTGCATATTTTTATTTTGTTGAATAATATGGGTAAGGAGATCCCTTAACCCCCTTAGATGGAGAAATAACACTCCTTGTGTGAAAGGAGGGTGAATAAGCAGCTGGATTAAGCACCTAAGTGTGTGAATATGATTGGGATCACTTTGATTTAGTCATCTTTGACTAAGTCAACAACATTGTCCAAGAGGAGGAATCTCCATGACAAGGCAGTGCAGTTTTAGAGGAGGATCCACTTGCATGAGCTAGGTGGCAAGTGTGGATGGGACCCAGAGTGAGAGGAGTTCATTTTCTTTATAAGGAGGAGATGGCAACCCATTTTTATTATGCTTTTGGTTTATCATTTTCGTATGGTATGCTTAGACTTGCATACCTGGGCTGTTTAGCAGGGTTGTAGTGTTCTTGAGCATAAGGGTGTTCCTGGTCGGGAATCCCTACCTCATTCTCAAGGAAGGAGAGGGTTTTGAGCTCCATTTCCTCATTCTGGCATTTGGACAAGCTTCCTCTTGCAGCTTCAACATTTTCTTGTGGGGCAGAAAATGTTGTCTTGCTGGGTGCAACAACAAAGGAACTCATAGAGTCATTATTTGGCTTGTTATTCAGTGGAGAGCAGTAGAGGAGACTCTCGAACTTATTTTCAGATCTTCGGCACCTGGCCAACCATTCAACATCTCTCACAGCGCAGTCTAGTGTTTGAACTGTGTTATTTTATGCAGGCAGTGTTGGAGAGTTCATTAGAGCTCATTAGGAGGAGTTGTTTATGAGTAAAGGGATTAGACTTTTGCTTAGATTCACTATCAGAGGAGGGTATCATCATATCAGATCTGCTACAGCCTCATTTCCTATTTTTATTTAGTTGTAGTGACAAGTTAATTGTCACATTGTATATTCTCCGGCATTTCTAGCAATCTCTCCTAGATTGGCTAGAAATCTTATATTGGAGCCCATTCTTCTATTCTTGAGCATTTATTTGTATCCTTCAGCCTCATTATCA